>MJUU01000876.1:0-20741 GCA_002080025.1 Modiolus philippinarum
GGCCTTAAATCTTTTAGATACAATGCAGCACAGATTTGGAATGAGTTGGCTGACAGGTGTCGACAAGAAACGTCTCTTGAACAATTTAAAAAATTCAAACATGGGACCCTGAGGGCAGCTCATGCCAATGCTGTGCTTGCATTTAGTTTTCTTTTCTGTTATGTTTTGTTTTCCTCTTTGTGCATTCTATTTCCTTTGATAATTAGGATAAAACTCACAAATAGTGTGCTTGCATCTAACTACTTTATTTGTGATATGTAACCACAATTTAAAAGATTTAAATAACATGCTGCTAATAGTGCTTTATCGTGTTTGCTTTGTAGTTTTTAACTTAAATATCTTTTTAGTGCTTTGTGTTTTAATTTACTGTATTGTGTTCTATTTAACGCTTGCATGTATTTTAATTGATGCTTAATGTCTCTTAAATGTTTAAATGTGTGCATGCTTTTTATGTCAACTGTGTGCTTAATGCCTGTATGTATTTTACTGATATCATTGTGTTTAATGTCTGTATGTGTCTTAATGTATATGTGCATGCTTTTATGATGTGTTGTTATTGTTATTAATAGTCGATGCTAAAAGCTTTTACTAAAGCTTGTGTTATGTATTGTTCACATCAGATCGACTTTAAATAAAACTTTGAATTTTGAATTTTGTATTTTTTTTTTTTAATGCGGGATCGTCAACAAACAATAAAATTAACTGGAAAAGTGTTCTTTCGACTTGCTGCTGTCATTCGTTCCCCGACAAAAAGACCAACTGAAGACAACCACAAAAAAAAACACCGGGCACTCATCGAGTCAATTGCAAGATAACTGGGCATTATAAAATAGTGCAATCTGTGCATTATAAACAGGTGGTCAGAATTACAAAAATAAAATGACAAATTTTAAAAAATAGTGTTTCAATATGAGAATTTTTCTTAAGAACAAGTACATCATAACTGAAATATTTATAGAGCATACATCTCTCTCACGGTGAATCGTTATACGGACTCCAGTGTGGAGTTGGTAAAACAATTCCCCGTGGTAGAGATGTATGCTCTTTATTTTTCTTAGATATGGTGTACATGTACATGAGATAATATCTCATGTGTACACTTTGTTCAATTATTATTATCTAAATATATGTAAATTCTAAAACCGAAGGATTAACTCCCTCCATCGTAGTTTTGTCCTTAGCTATATTTGATATTACTGATTATTCGGATTTCGTTTGGTTTGATGCATTTTAACATTTTTTTGAAAGTATGGATTTCCTTTGTTTTGGGTTCTAGTGCTGCTGATGAGGAATAAATTTCCGAAATGGCCATACAGCTCATTAACATATGTGTTATGGTCTCATGTTCATTTACTCCATATCCTTTCGTAAAATATTCCATACTGCTGGAGAGACAAACTCCAGTCTTAAATAAACAATGAAAGGATATGGAGGATAATAGCCCTTTTCTTAAAGTGTTGTTATCTTTACCTGATTAGAACTCTCCTGCAAATGGAGGTATAAACACTCTTCGCTTCCGGTTATCACTCGTACGGTTGGCTAGCGATACACAATTTAAACTCTGAATGCATTTTTTTTAATTTTAACAAAATTAGTGCGGTGTCACAGTAAACAATGACCTAGTAATCTAAATATGAACAGTGTTGTGAACTGTGTTCAGGATGAACAACACTTGCCGTTTTGGGTAGATAACATTGTATTTAAATACCGAAACCGAAGAGCCGAGCGGACCAAATGATTTTTCGAAAAGGTCTATAAATAGATTGGTAATGCCTTCACTTCTAATGTAACAATGTGACATTTTCGCGTTGGTATTTTGTTCATCGCATTTCAAATAAACAGACAATCTTTACAAGCTCAACAAATCACTGGACAACTTGTTTACTCAGGTCAGCTCACTGCATTTTCTTGTGAGTTTCTCAGTCGATGTATGTATAAATCAGTATTAAGTTCCCATTTTATGCCAGAAAGTTGAGTTTCAATTTGTTACTCATAACTATATGTGCTCGAAAACAAAAACTATATGGTGTGCGGCGAATTGCCAGTGCAGTATACTTCGAATAGTTAATTGTGAACGGCGAATTGATCCAAATGAAAAGAAACAATTAGAAGATTTGGCTTATAAATATACACAACACCCTGTATTGCTCGCCAAGACCATGCTTGACATTGTAAAAAATAATTTAGATTCTCGCTTAAATTATGTTTATTGATGTGCATATACTTACCGGTTGCCTTTTTGAATGTGACCACCTTAGGACCGTTGGCTTCGAAAAGTTCTCAATGGCCATGTATAGTTTCAGATATCTTTGGATGTTTTCCCAAATGCCCCACTGTATAACTATATGACCAATCGGCAGTCTTTTTTTATATGGTGCGGACCTGTCATACAGATATGAAAAATCAACAAACAAGCTGACCAACTCGAGAGAGTAATCTGATCAAGTTTGGTTCTACTTGGCCCAGCTGACTCACATCATGTGGAAAATGGTCATTTTTTTCTTTTTCCTTGTTTCCTTTTTTTATTTTATTATTTTTTTTTTGTATTATTATAATTTTTTTATTTTTTTGGTTTTTTTGTTGTTTTTTTGCTTGTTTGGTTTTTTTAGGGGGACAATTCTGGCCGAAATTGGATATAAATTGCCAGTGTTATTCAAAGAAGTTTTTTTTTGTCTCCGCGGATGATCCACTTTGAAAATTGTTATTTCTGTTTTGGTACCACATTTGTTCACAGCCAAAAAATACATGCATTCTATTCAGATGGTATAATACCTTTACTTTATTTTTACTTTATTTATTGAAGTACAATTAACAATCAATAGAGGGTTAATAATTTTATTTATTTATTTAAAGCACAATTAACACACAATATATGGTCAATGGCAACATATAAACAAATTTATATGCATTGTAACAAATAATAACACATACAATATACATTATAGAGCAAGTAATCAAGTGCCCCCTGTCCTCAGTTCTAAAGACTTTTAAATAAAGGAGCCTAAAGATTTAACCTGCTGGAAATTTGTAGGATTTAGGATATTTTCAATTATATTATTATCAATATGATTTTGTATATTTTACTGAGAAATTCTTTTCTTAAATTATCATTTATTTGACAATATAAAAAGAAATAGTTTTCATCATCCAAATCACCACATGTATCACATTTTCTCTTAAGATGTGGCAGTAATATCTATTTCTTGCTAACTCGAATAATTCAATCCCTCTTTTTAATATTTTTAAGGGATTTTTTTTATATTTTTAATATGCTCAGTGCTTTTTGAAAATAATTTATTTTCATTTCGCACATGATTTATGTACGAGTACCAAGAATAAATACCCTTTTCATGGAGGTCTTTAGAAAAAAATAACATTCCTTTAATATTGTTGGTGTATCTCGATTCAACAGACGATCTTCATACAACAAAGACTGGGTTTTTATGAAGTTGCTTATTGAGAATCTTCCCAATTCAGATCTGGATGCAAAGTGCATTTTTTTTGTTCCAAGAATATATTTACAAAACTTATAAATATGTACCTTTTCATTAGGCATTTTATCTATGTATCTCGTCGGATCTATATTGAAACTGTTTTTTCAGCTCTTATAGTCGCATTAAGGTATGGTTTATATATATATCCATATTCCAAATTTCGCAGTTATGTGTGAGAATAGGACGCACAAGAGAATCAAATAAATGTGTAGATATATTTACTGGCTGTTCATTTATAGCATTTGCATAAATTTTCACAGAATACATGACTTTAAGACCCTTTTTGAGAGGGCATCTGACAGATTACCATTCTGGGATATAACATTACCAAGAAACTTGAAATCGTTTACATTTTCAAAAATTGTTCCTCTATAACTGTTTAATGGAACTGTAAAGTACTATTGTTTTTGATTTTTTACAATTAATACCACAAAGCTTTTCGCTAACCGTCCATTGCAGGCATATATATGTTCTTGCTGTGCTATATGTACCTCGACACTTTTCTAGGGTAATAACACTGGCTCAACAGCTCTCTTAGAGCCCGAAATCCATCATATGTGGAGCCTGGAACCCATCGAGTACAGCCCGGAGCCCGAGTATTTGAGCCCAGAGCCTTTATTTTCAGGAATAATTAGCTGTCTTGTCGATGTGAAGTTATTTGCCCAGGCGACGAAAGGTTGGTGGCATTGTTTAACCATTTTAACAAACTCAGTCGTTCCTTGTTTAGAACAAAGTGAAAAAAAAATCAATACAATTCGTCTAATTGTACATAACTTAGTCAAAGTGAAAAGTGGCTTCAGTTAATTCTAAAATTATTGGTAAAACGATTCATAATCTCGAAAATATAAAATCGATTCGCGGTACAATTTATTACGCCGTACACAAAAAATAAACAAGTTAGCAAAATTCGCCGTACACCTTATGCTTTTCGTTTTCTTGCACACTGTGAAAAAACTATGCATAGTTATGAGTAACAAATTAAAATGTTAATCTCTATCATTTGATAGAAACCAATTTATACACAAATCGCATGAGAAAGAAAGGAGAAAATACAATAAGTTAGCCGTAGTAAACAAGTTGTCCGGTGATTTGTTGACATATTTGTAAAAACTGTTCATTTATTTGACGTTTGATGCAAAAACAAAAAATAATAATAATTCGTAAAGGTTCCGCGGAACAAAGTGTATCTCCTGCTCACTCCACTGCCATTCTAAATTGGCCTTTATTAAGATGTGGTTGCTAAGTAAATTTCCAAGAAAAAAACTAGCCTTTGACAGTTTCATGAAATTTACAAAAAAATGGAATACAAAATGATTATATCTAATCATTGAAAATATTGTTTTTGACTAAGATTCATTACAACACTTGCAAACAAGAATTCCCAAAAGTTGCTTGTATTTGAGAGTTTCTAGAAATTTACCAAAATTGGAACTATATTTTTTAATTCTTAGTTTTCAGAATTATGTGTTGTATAAAGAAACGCCTAATATATTTGATTGTATGCAAAAAATCAAAAATTGTTAGTCTTGGACATTTTCAGGAAATTTACAAATGTTGGAACCGGAATAAAATTCCGAAGGCTTATTGTGCATCTATGGATTATATGCAACAATTCTACATCAAAGTTATTAAAGTCCTTATTCTCCATTTTGTTTAAACATCGTTGATATATGGATCTAAATAGAAAATTTAGCCAAATTCATCGAAGCGGAAAATATAGGTCAAGGTGATACAATTCTGGTATGGATTTTGGTTACTACTAAAGATGTAACCACTTACCAATAATCATCAGTCGCATGTAGGTGCTGAGATACGGTGCAAACAAACAAACAAAAAAAATCATCGAAAATTAAGTCCAACTCATGGAAAAATTGGAATTATTTTTTTTCATAAAATAAACTTTGGATACGATAATGAAGTCGTACTGAATATTGTGTCAAAATTTCGTTTAGTTATTTATGTTAAAAAAAGTTTAGCATTTGGGTTAATCAAATGTTAAGGACGCCGATGACATTGACGCCGGCACCGACGACGACGGAATCTATGATCGCCTTAGTGTCTCACCTTTGCGGCATCCGTCGCAGGCGCGACAAAGACGTGTACATCTCGAATTAATACATTAGAAGAGAAGGTGTTACAATTTTCATAAATTTGGAAAATAGAAGGGAAATGGGGAATGTGTCAAAGAGACAACGACCCAAAGGGGAGTAATAACAACTCAAAGCTACCATAAGATCTTCAATGAACGGTGAGGAAACCCCACACCCAACGGCAGGTCGCAGTCGGCCCCTAAATAAAGAGTAATCAAGTTCAGCGAAATAAACATTATCCTAGACTCCTATAGACAAAAAGTAATTTAACTAGAAAACAGACAAGACACACAAAGGCTTAATAAATTTCCTGACTTAGGACAGGCGCAAACCTGCTGCGCCGGGGTTAAACTAGTTTTATTGGGCCCAAACCTTCCCAAATAGCCAATGTAATAAATAAAAAACAATCGTAATAACAGTAAAATTCCGTTAGAAACAGGACTGAGTCAATTGTGAAAAATGAAACTGAAAGAACTAAATATACGGACATCAACATTAAATCACAAAAGACTACTAGCAGTTAACTGACATGCCAGCTCCAGACCCATTACCAACTGACAAAGTTATGTACCCTCAGTATACAGCTTCCACCAAGATCCCTTCCTATGAGAAGTTTAACATAATGATTTCATACATATACCAGAATACATAACCCGTGTCCATGCAATACTGATTTTAGAAATTTAGAACGTGTTTAGTTAAGATGAAAAGACCCGATCAAAAAATCAATGTTAAGGTAATAGGTACGTAAACTGTAAAGTTTCCTATTTCGATGAAATTTTACATGCAAGTGCATCAAATGAAGCTGAATTAAAAGCTGAAATAAATTCGGTTTAGCTATTTTTGTGTTTGAAATATGACCGATTGAAAAATCTATCAGTTATGTTGTTTTCATATAGAATCCATGTAAAACGTACAGAAAAATAATATATGAAACGTCTTTAAATTGCGCGTTTATGAAAACGTATCCTACAATTTTTCTGCAAAAAGGATATGTTTTAAATAACGAGTTTCCCATTTCAATGGTGTAAATTTTACATAGGGTCACCGAATTAATTTCGCCGGTATGAATAGTTCAACATAGACACGCCAAAAATGGATTTTTCGCCGTCAAAATAGCGACGTCGTCGATAAAAGCTATGATTTTAGGCGTGATTTCAAAGATGAACATCTATTCAGCGATCTATACCACGGAAACGAATTCGGTGACCCTATAAAAAAAATTATATCAATAAAACAGTTATTTCTTTGGCAACATAATATCAATTTTTCAGAAAAATTGTAGGATATAGTTTGAAAGGGTGATTCTAAAACGTGTAACTGAACGAAACGAAACGAAATAGAAACGAAACGAAACGAAACGAAACGAAATTGTTTCGTTTCTTGTTTAAGTATCTATCATTGTATAATTACTAATCCAAGGAACTGATTCGTTTCGTTCCTGTTCCATTTCGTTTCTTAAATTAGTAAAAAAATTAATATGTAAAAGGTATCATACCACCATTGATTTTTCCCTATTTGTCTTTGTTAAACTGGTCATTTTCTGAGAACCATAGCACATTTACTGTCGTTTCAAATAAATCGAAACTTCTTACCTAATTAATTAGATATATTATGAGCCTCCAAAAATATTTTGAGGACAATTTTCTGGTCTGCAGTTCATTTGCTCTAATTAAAAGCAAGGATTCTTCTCTAATATTAACTGCAATAATGATTGTTCCTGGACATGTGATGATATGATATGTGATGATATGATTAATGCACTCAATCTTTTGCTGGACAATATTTTTGTTCGTTATGGCAACACTTTTAATAAGCAGGTCATAGGTATTCCCATGGGTACAAATTGTGCACCTCTAATTGTAGATCTTTTTCTTTTCTGATAAGAACGAGACTTCATGAAAAAACTTCAAAACGGAACCATGCCAAACAGTGATAAACTTATTACTATTTTCAATGATAACAGCAGGTATATGACGATATCCTCGATATTGAAAATCACCAGTTTTTAGATTATGTAGACATTATTTACCCGCAACAACTGAAATTAAATAAAGCTAACAATTATTCCAAATACTACCCTTTTCTGGATCTACTTATCATTATTGTCTCCTGTAAAATAAAAACTAAAATATATGATAAACGGGATGATTTTTATTTCACTATTACTAATTTCCCTTTTCTTGACGGCGTTATTCCACTATCTCCATCCTACGGGGTGTATATTTCTCAACTGGTACGATTCAACTCTTGACGATATTAATGAACAGTATCACAGCCAAACTTTTACAACAAGGTTACAGATTTCATAAGTTATTGAATACATTTTATAAGTTTTTTAATAGATAAGATATGAACATTTAATATCTAAATATGGCGTTACTCGTAAACAGCATATTACTATGGGCATTTCTAATCCTCATTTAAGGAAATGCCAGAAATTGATTAAAAGTCCAGAAAAGCTTGGACGTAACTTACATTCTTTACGTAATAGGGGATATCGACAAGATATTCTGCTTAAATCTGTTAAATTAGCTTTTTTTGACACCTAGTGACCTGAAAATTTTGCACACATACTGTACATATGTCCTCTTACTGATACTGTTGATGTCTTCTGAAATTTATGCTTCGGGCTGTTTTGAGTTTGATTTTTCTTCCGTAGTGCGACAGTGTTCTATCAGCAGACTAGGCTCCTTGAGGTAGTCGGCACTTTAGCGGCGAGCACTCAAGGACCCATCTTTCAAAATTACGCATTGACTATGAAAAAGAAAGGAAATGGGGTAAATGTCAAGGAGACAACATCCCATATCCAGGTAAAAACGACCCAAAACAAAGCATCTAGGGGTCACCGTACGGTCTTTAACACAGTGAGGAACCTCACACCATATAGCAAGCCCTAAATGGCCCCAAATTAATGGAAACAAACCACATCCAATAACCCGAATATCAAAAAACTAAAATCTTATAAGAAGACAAGGACAAGCCAATGACCAACATATTCCTAACTTGGGACAGGTGCAAAAATTGCGATGGGGTTAAACTCGTTTTCTTGGATCCAACCCCCCTATGTGTGGTGAATGGCTGAAAAATAAGTACACAAAAAGACTCACAGTAAAAATCAAACTAGAAAAAAGTCCAACTTATCAAGACGAGTACCCTTACAACATGAAGACAATACACACAGGTACTGTCCGGACAAATGCTCGCAGTTACTGACAGCTAGCTAAGGATATAATTTCCGTTGACTATGATATCAAGCCTTCTTACATATGAAACTTCAATTGGAATACTTCTAAATAGATTTGGTATAACAGAATCATCAGTTATGAAAGAAGAACAATGACAAATACTGCCAATATGAAAAAACGTTTAAATTTAGTTATGATGTAAAGCAATAAGGAGATGATCAATATTTTTGTCAACAAAAACCAGAAAGAAAGATTTAACAATAATGCTGTATTTATATCCTTTATGAATAAGTTTGTTCAACGGACGTTTTCTTTCCTTTCAAGATTGTGGTCATGGAGTTAGTATTCTTCCTGTGTTGGATTTTATTCGTATGTTTATTATACTATAGGGAAAGGGGACAGATAAAGGGATGGGTTTGTGTACCCATAAGTCGGTTTAACCCTACTGCTGGCTTTTGCTAGTGCCGGTACCAAGTTCGGCTCTCCCGGTCCCGAGTTGCTATCTTTGTCTACTTTTGTTCATGTGTAGTTCATTGGCAGACAGTGGCATGTAATTATAATTTTCAGTCATTGTAGGTGTTTCCTGTTATCCATTTTTAACATTCATAAAAAGATGCTATATGATTTGTACATTAAATGCAAACAATGTTCCCCGGCATCTGAATCTATGCAGTTTAGTCAGGCCCTAATACGGAAAGCCTGACCGCGAACCATGCAGCCAAACTGTGCAGAGAAACGTCACGCTCCACGCATTATAAAGTCCCCTTCTATGGTTCTCTTAGGAGTGGGTGTCGTTAAAGAAGTCTAAATTTCCTGCCCCTGTCCATTTCTCGCCAGTACAATCAAAACTCGTTGCACCGGTTGTCCCTTGAAACTTTATTTCTTTCTCCTTTTACCAACAATTTTTTTCTTTTCTTTGATTAACCTGATGTCGTTCTGATATAGCTCAATTATTGCTCACTGGACGTTAAACTCTAAATACAATGTCCTATAACTCTATTTTGGACTTCTTCCGAGTGACCCGTTTTCCTATAGTGTTGTCTGATGCATATCTGGCTATCTTCTCACATATCTTATAATACATATCCAAAGAACGAAATTATCCAAATCCTTATATCTAAATTCTTTAAACTTTCACATCTGACTTTTCTCATCTCATATAATAATGTAACTAATTCTTAACTTTGATAGGACAGGAAGCGTGGCATTTCTTCTAACACGTGGACCTGGGTTTACATCCCATCCGAAAGATGGGTTGTGTGTATTAATCCCGCACAACCACGGAATGGGTCCTATTTCAATATCCCGGGGTTCCCTTGGGTCAGCCCCGTTTAGGAGGTGTCATTCCCCCATAAGCCGGAGATACTAGGTCCTATTTTTATATCCCGGGGTTCCCTCGGGGTCATGACTTTACGACAATACCGTAATTATGGCCCTTACGAATTAGACGATTTAAAGGTTTTATAAGTTTGTTAGTCGAGTTTTTTACTCTTATGCAAAACATTACCGTAAAATAAGGGATGTGAAATACCAGCCTTGTTTAGATTTTTACAGGTTGCATTGTATTTATGAACTAAGGGACCGACCATTTAAGTTGAAAAGGGGGGAGGCTATGGTTTTTTTTTCTAAAAAAAATATTTTGGAGCTGATTTTATATGAAAAAAAATATTTTGGCTGCCAAAATGATGAAAAAAAAATTCTGACGGAGGCTTTCTGTCCCCCAAAAATAATGTTAATTTTGAAAAAAAAATATTCTGTTGATACACGTGAAAAAAAATTTTCGCGAGAAGCCCGAAAAAAATTTTCTGTCCAGAAAAATACCATAACCGCCCTCTTCAGGTTAAATGGTCGGTCCGTAAGTCTTTATATCGATGATAAAATTTAGGAAAATTTTTAATTGACTATTTATATAGGTAAAAAGAACACTTTTCTTTGCTAGGTATAACTTGTTATGATTTTTTTCCTTGCTTGATTAGTCGCTATATCTGGTGGTCGTTGACACAGAGTGTTCATGGAGGTTTAAAGGAAAATATTCTCAGTGCAATCTACAGTTCTTTTCCCTCCAACATTTCAAACGCTTAAACTCCAAAAACTGACATATATGTCGTGTGATCAAGATTCGCGCGACTCGTTTGGTTCGGGTGCACTCGTTTCGGCTGTCCCAATTTTGTGTTCTGTGGCACGTGCAAAATGATTTTAACGATCTCAACTGAACACATATAATTCAATCGAACTGCATCGGTCAAATAGTAGTGTAAGCTTACAAAAAATAACAAGTGTGTGAGTATTTAGATAAGTTAAGGATTCTTGTTATATAATATTGAACTTGTAGCTCAAAAAGTTTATGAAATATAGTGGGAAGTGACACTTTTAAAAGTACCTGCAGCTTAAAAATTGATAACTTTGTGCAAAAGAAAAAAAAGAGAAAACTTGTATTATTATCAGGCGCGGATCCAGGCAGTTAGAAAAGGGGGTTCCAATAGGAAATGAAATGTCGCGAAAATTTTTTGGGGTATTTCTTAATAAAACATCAGGATATTCATTAAAAAATACATGATTGTCCGGAAAAAAGGGGAGTTCCAATCCCCGGAACCCCCCCCCCCCTCTGGATCCGCCAATGATTATATTGCATTTTTCTTGCGCATAATGCCACTTTTCAACAATTGTGAAAAGTGAAAAAAAATGCTTAGTCAATTTGTATGAGCAGAGAAACTTAAGCTTTATGGAGGGCAAGAGGGGTTTCATTAAAGTCTATTACCAGTACAATTTTTCTGATTGACAGCAAACAGTCTTTTATATTTCTCTTTAACAGAAAGTAAAACATTAACGGAACAGTCAAAAACATTTAACTGATTTATTTCACCAAAACATATAACAACCAGCCGAAAATGCTCCTTTATAGGAGAAAAATCTGGGAAAATAAATAATTGGAATATTAAGAAAGCTAAAGGTTCATTTATGACAATTCATGCTATAAAGATTAAAGGTTCTTTTCAGTTCAGTGTTAAGGTTAAAGGCCCCTTTTTCAGTTCAATGTTAAACCTATGGGAATTTTGTGTAAAACCCCCAGCCTTAACGGCTTGTTTGTTTATTCCAAAAATTTATCTGCAAATTATTGAGACAATTGCCCATGCAAAGCTACCATTATTTTATGCCAGTATCAACAAGTTTAGTGATTTTGCAGAAAAATTCTTGAAAAATTTGTGGTAGTTGGATGTTTTCTGGGACAAAAATTCGGTCTGCTCGAATAATTTGCCGTTTTTTATATTGATTATCATAAATAACTCATTCATTTGTTGATAAAACTTGCAACGAATGGTAGCTTTGTATTCATAAATGAAACAGGTATCTGCAAACAAAGTTTGGTGAAGAACCAACAAGCCGTTATGGCTGGGGGTTTTACATAAAATTTCCATAGGTTTAACATTGAACTGAAAAAGGGGCCTTTAACCTTAAACTGCATTCAATCCCCAGCCTGAACGGTTTGTTTGTATATACCAAAAAATTATCTACAAATTATTAGTATAATTACGTGTGCAACGCTACCATTATTTCATGCTTACATTAACAAATTTAAAGAATTTGCAGAAAAAATCTTGTAAATATTGTGGTACTTGATAATTCTCAGACATGTGTTCGGTCAGTTCGAATGATTTGCCATTTTCTACATTGTTTATCACCAATATCTTATTTATTTGTTGATGCTACTTGCAATAAATGGTAGTTTTCGTAAATGAAACCATAAGAAGTTTTTTGATGAACCAAAAAGCGGTTAAGACTCCAGGGATTTAACGTAAAATTCCCTTAAATTTAACACCGAACTGAAAAGGGGGCCTTTAATCTGATTATCTCTAATCTTAAGTCCACTTTACGGTGGTAGATTTCAAAACTATGAAACATTCTAAACCTTTCAGAGATATGTAAAATCTATTTTAAATTAGGCATGCAAAAGCAAAGAGAGACAACTCAAAATTCAACCAAATTTCTGTTGCCAAATAATTGCCCTTCAATAACGGGCTTTTGTGAATAACACAACTACCAGAAGGTTTCCAATACAAAAGATTATTATTACCGACATATCAAAGATTGTGTATATTCATAATTAATGGAAAATGAGGCAATATTTGGGATAGAAATTTCTTTTTGAAAACTACAATTTTTAGGGAAAAACTCAAAAAAGCAATATACACTCTAAAAATTACTATCCAAAATAAGAAAAATATGTTTTTCATATAATTACTGCAAAAAAAAAAAAAAAAAAAAAATTGAACAAAATGCCTGTAATCTATTTTTAAATATTTTTTTTTATAACAGCCAAATCTCAAAAGATGGAGTTACCTCCTCTTTATAAACTTTTTATTTTAATTGTCAGCACTTCACTTACGGTAAACTATTGTTTTATTTCATTGTTTTCCAATTTTTTCATTATCTTAAGATAATTTGAACTTCTTTACAGAGAGATACAAATGTATAAACTTCGAAACATATTATTCAGCATGATGTTTGGCATATTCTTAATTTCCTTTGAATTATGGAAGGCTTTAAAAAATTCATAAATGTTGATAGTTTAACACTGTTGGAGATGCAAATCATTGCACATTAAAATTAAAAGAAAATCAGTTCTGGTTCATGCATTTTTGGTTGCAATTTTAATAAATTTTTATGCTTTGATTTTTTTTTAAATTTAAAACTTCCAGTGTCAGGTCAGTAGCAGTGTTTAAGTGTCTGTAAATAATAGAACATCCATTGTATAAGTATCCTAATTATTTCTCATGAACAATATTACAGTTAAAGCTTTATGAGAGACAATGCAAAAATTAGTAAATGCTTGTCATAATTGCTACCCAAACCAAAATTTAATAAATATGAAATTAAAAAATTAAAATAATTGCCCTCCCGTGCGGTAATGCATATTTGCACATTCAATTTTAAAAGAAAGATAAATTTTATATACTGTCAACAAAGGTCAACCTGCAACGGTCATTTCAAGATGGCGGAGGCTACAGAGAAAAAAGGTAGGTCTATTCTATATGAACAATATCACATAATCCTTTTAAGATTTTACCACATGCATAGTTTTAAGACAACACGTGCACGTCAAATAACATCAAACTTACCAGTTTGCGCTTTCTACATGTGTAGGAAACAAGTATTTTACCAGTAACACGTGAAGAAAGAAACCGAACAATGATGACATGAAAACTATGTTATATTGTACTTCCCTTATTAATTTCAAGCGTAATTATACATAGGCACATACCTTAAGATATGAATTGATCGACATAACGATTGCTATGAATAAAAATGGATAGAAACTGAAAAATCAGCAACGAAAAGTTTGTTTACGTTAAGGATCGGGCACTCCTTTTTCCGATATGTTTGGCTTAGGAGTGGACTCGATTCTTGACGTTATATGGGTTAGGAGTTGTCTTTAATATGATAGGGATCGGTCATCGAAATGGGTAGTTTGGGTACAGCAAATCGATAACTAGATTAACCAACCATACAACAATATTTAAGTATGCTGCATTGAAGATCTTCTGGTGGCTTTGAGTTGTTATTACTCCCCTTTGGGTCGTTGTCTCTTTGACACATTCCCCGTTTTCCTTCTTTTTTTCTACATGTATATAAGAAAATAAACTCAAGTAATTGCAGGTTAACAGCTTAATTGTGAATGGAAGGATCTGGAGTAAATTCACATGAGACAGTCTCTACAAACATATGGCAAAAACAAGCAAAGGAACAACGCTTTTATTGTTGATCCCCGTAATACGGTTTAAGTCATTATTTATCGCGTACTGATTTAAACCGTGTCCAAATTGCAATCAAAGGTTAGTTATATTGTTTTTATGATAAGTCGGGGGGCATATTGTTTTACCCTCGTCCGTCCGTCCGTCCGAGGGAGGGTACATGGTTTGTCCGCGCAACTCCTCCTACAGTTTTTATGCTAGAAAGTTTTTATATTGCAGATCATTTGTACAAATATTGAAGATGTGCATGTGAGAAGGGTTTTCATTTTGGTGCATTTTTGTCAAAAAAATACATTGTTGAACTTAGTCATTTTTGGTGATTTTTCGTAGAGGTACATAGTTTGTCCGCGCAACTCCTCCTACAGTTTTAATGCTAGGAAGTTTTTATTTTGCAGATCTTTTGTACCTATATTGAAAATGGGCATGTGGTAAGGATTTTCATTTTGGTTAATTTTTGTCAAAAATATACATTGTTGAACTTAGTCATTTTTTAGTGTATTTGTGATGGAGGGTACATAGTTTGTCCGCGCCACTCCTCCTACAGTTTTGATGCTAGGAAGTTTTTCTTTTGCAGATCTTTCATACCTATATTGAAGATGTGCATGTGGTAAGGATTTTGATTTTGGTTAATTTTTGCCAAAATATACACTGTTGAACTTAGTCATTTTTTAGTGATTTTGTGATAGAGGGTACATAGTTTGTTCGCGCAACTCCTCCTACAGTTTTGATACTAGGAAGTTTTTATTTTGCAGATCTTTCGTATCTATATTGAAGATGTGCATGTGGTAAGGATTTTGATTTTGATGCATTTTTATTAGAAATATACATTATTGAACTTAATGGGTGATTTTGTAATAGAGGGTACATAGTTTGTCCACGCAACTCCTCCCACAGTTTTCATGGTAGGAAGTTTTTATTTTGCAGATCATTTGTACCTATATTGAAGATGTGCATGTGGGAAGGATTTTGATTTTGATGTATTTTCGGAAAAAAACACATTGTTGCACTTAGTCATTTATTGGATGAATTATTAATACAGGGTACACAGATTGTCAGAACAACTCCTCCTAGAGTTTTGAGGCTAGGAAGCTTTAATTTTGCAGTTCATTTGTACCTATATTGAAGATGTGCATATGGTTTGTACTTTGATTTCGGTTCATTTTTTTACAAGAATATGCATTGCTCAACTTATAATTTTTTTGTGATTTAGTAATAGAGGGTACATACCGGTAGTTAATCTGTGCAACCTAGAATAACATGTGTTTAGCGGGGGCATCATATGTGTCTTACAGACACAAATATTACTAGAAAATCCCAATTTGATTCAACCTTGCGCGGGGGCATGTCATTCTCTTGTTTTATAAAAATTGAAATCGGTAAGAGTAAATGCAAGTATTTTGTGAAAAAAAAAAACAATTTCAAAATGGGCGGAAAGGACTGAAAGTTTGGAGGTTTGCTAGATATTTTAAATTGATTATCAAAAAAAAAAAATTCACAACAAATTTTTGTTTCCCCCCAAAATTTTTTACCCCAATTTTTTTTCACCCCCAATAAAAAAATTACCCCCCAATTTTTTTTTTGTAAAAATAAGTCGAATTAAAATCATTTTTTTTTTAAAAAGTGTATGATACAGTTCTACCCATGCGCTAAAGGGTGTGTGATAAAGGGTAAGCCATGCGATAAAGGGTATGCGATAAAGGGTATGACGTCATAGTGTGAATACGGAATGAAAGTCATGCACTGTATCACATATTCAAAACGTCTGTATTTATTACTTAACATATGATAAAGTGATCACGGTGTCCGTCCGTTCGTCCGTCCGCCACAGGGCCTGACTTTGTGGCAAAATTTGTCCTAAACCACTTGGTGAAATTAATTGAAACTTACTAAGAATGTTCAATATACATTGCCATTGTACACCATCTATTTTTGTCTCAAGGAAAGGCGCGAAAAGCGAGACATATGCGTACAAAGTATGGCGGCAACGGCGTAAACTTTCATGTTATGTTTTTGTGATGAGAGCATTTTCTCTGCAAGTAGAAGTGGTAGGTCAATGGTATTTGGTATGTAGGTTGGTCTTGGGTAGTACATGACAGTCTTTCTTGTGGCTTTTGTCCTTGACCTCAATTTAACGGTCTAGTGAGCATGTTCGGTTTTTGTGGTTAATTAGTTTCTCTGTAACTTTTAAGTGTTAGGTCAATGATAATTTGTTATATAGGTTGATCTTGGGTAGTACATGACGCGGTTTAAATCAGTACTCGATAAATTATGGCATATGCAGAAAATAAATTTACCAGTAACTTCGGAATTTTGTAATTTATTACCGCTGGGCCGATGCCTCTGCTGGTGGACTGTTAGTCCCCGAGGGTATTCACCAACTCAGTTATCAGTAATTCGGTGCTGAGCCGAAAACTGCAATATCTAATTTAAAAAAAAAATGGTTTAAAACTAAGGAGTATCTCCCTAATGCAAAGCTCTGAATTTTGGTTTTCTATATAAGACATTTTGTTTTTTTTTTTTTGTTCTTTATCAGCTTTTACACGTTTTTCGGTTATTGGACTTCCAATTGTTTTGGTTTGATCTGCACTGATGAGACATAAGTTGTTGAAATGCGCATATGCAGAAAATAAATTACCAGTAACTTCGGTATTTTGTTATTTAAACCGTATTATGGGGAGCAACAATAAAATCGTTGTTACTTTGCTTGTTTTTGCCATATGTTTGTAGAGACTTTGTCTCATGTGCATTTACTCCATATCCTTTCATTCACCATTAAGCTGTTTACCTGTAATTACTTGTTTTATTTTCTTATGTAGCATACTTAAATATTGTTGTATGGTTGGTTAATCTGGTTATCGATTTGCTGTACCCAAACAACCCATTTCGATGACCGATCCCTATCCTATTAAAGACCGCTCCTAACCCATATAACGTCAAGAATCGAGTCCACTCCTAAGCCAAACATATCGGAAAAAGGAGTGTCCGATTGACGTAAACAAACTTTTCGTTGCTGATTTTTCAGTTTCTATCCATTTTTATTCATAGCAATCGTTATGTCGATCAATTCATATCTTAAGGTATGTGCCTATGTATAATTACGCTTGAAATTAACAAGGGAAGAACAATATAACATAGTTTTCATGTCTATCATTGTCCTGTTACTGGTAAAATACTTGTTTCCTACATATGAAGACAGCGCAAATGTAGAAGTTTGATGTTATTTGACATGCACAGGTTGTCTTAAAACTATGCATGTGGTAAAATCTTAAATGGATTATGTGATATTGCTCATACAGAATAGACCTACCTTTTTTCTCTGTAGCCTCCACCATCTTGAAATGACCGATCCTAATCGGGTACACGACAGTGGTCTAGTTTTTCAAAAATTGCCCTCAGGGAAAGGTCGAGGTCAAAATGTCTAAAAATATGGTACCGCTAGAAAGCTCTCATCATAAGGAAGTCACATACCATATGCGAACATCCTACCACTACAAGCCTACCTTCTAGAGGCAAGGTTAAAGTTTTTTTAAAAATTGCCCTCAGGGCAAGGTCAAGGTCAAAATGTATACAAATATGGTACCGCTAGAAAGCTCTCATCATAAGGAAGTCACATATTATATACGAACATCCTACCACTAAAAGCCTACCTTCTAGAGGCAAGGTTAAAGTTTTTCAAAAATTGAACTCGGGGAAAGGTCAAGGTCAAAATGTCTACAAAAATGGTACCACTTGAAAGCTCTCATCATAAGAAAGTCACTTACCAAATATGAACACCCTACCACTAAATGCCTGCCTTCTAGATGCAAGGTTAAAGTTTTTTTTAAATTGCCCTAAGGGCAAGTTCAAGGTCAAAATGTCTACAAATATGGTACCACAAGAAAGCTCTAATCACAAGGAAGCCACATACTAAATATCAACATCCCATCTCTTAAGTTCTCCATTCCACAAGCAAGGTTAAAGTTTTTGCTGACGACGCCGACGACGCCGACGCCGGGGGTAATAGCTCTCCGGTCATTCGTCCCGGTGAGCTAAAAAACTTATACAACGTTTTACAATAGTAATGACAGGTCAAAATAAATATTTTTGTGACATTTAAAACTGGAAACAGATTTTCAAAAATTCTGAGATTTCATCAAAATGAAAAATGACTGCCATTTGCTTATTTCTTAAGCTATTTATAAAAAGTAAAGTGTTTTGAAAATGGCGAAGAGATGTCTTTCAGATGACAATCTTTTTTTCCCATATTCTTTTAAAATAAAAAATCACTTTGCGTCCCTAATACTATTTTTCATTACGTCTTTGCAGAAAACCAAAAATAAACAAACGGGTAAACCATTCGGGACGACCCCATGTTATCCTTCAAAATAGAACCTTGCATTGTTTGTGTCTATCTTTTAACTTACAACGGGTATGGCCACTTTCTCTTTAATTTATTTCCTTAGTCAAAAAGACTGCCTGGGGAAAAGGACAAGAAACACACTTTTCACATTGTCAATTGATTGACGTTGTTTGTAGAATGCTTGATTTGGCGACATTGCCATGAGAAGATTTTGATACGCTGCATAAAAATAAAACGACCCAACCAAATGCAAAACCTTCTCAGTTCAGTGCGTTCAACGAATTCCTCTACAAACACCCCTGTCAATCAATTATCAACAATGTTTCTTTTTCCGCGGTCAGTCTTAAAGGACGTCAGCTTGGGGTGTAAAATGTAATATCTTTGAAATGAAACTTTTGCCACTCGCTTGATAATGTGAACAAAGTCCTACTTGCCGTGAGTGAGAATAAATAATTTAATTTTTGAAAAATAAATTTTGTTGCAAATGAAATAATTTGATGTGAATTTGGTAAAAAAAAAAATAATAAATAAATAAATGATTTGTTTGAGATGGACATGAAAATAATTTTTCTAGATAAAATTGTAAAAGCTCCCCGGAAAATTAAATTTTCCGCCTCTTACACTATGATAAGAAAATCGAATTAAAATCCATTTCAACAGATTCAGCCACCGAATTTGCCACTTGAAAGAAATTTTGACAGATTTTTCGACCACTTTACACGATTTTCGTCAGCATTTGAACATATTTTGAAAAGTTGATAACGTCTTAATGTTAAAAGGTCCCCACTTTATTTCAATGTTAAACATTGAGAAATTTGTGTAAAATCCCCAGCCTTAACGGCTTGTTTGTTTACCCCAAAAATTTATCTGCAAATTATTGATATAATTACGCATGATAAGCTACCAATATTTCACGCTTATATTAACAAATTCAACGGAATTTCAGAAATATGATTTTGTAAATGTCGTGGTAGTTGGATGTTTTTCTGGACATAAGTGCGGTCTGTTCGAATGATTTGCCGTTTGGTATACTGTTTTTCACTAATATCTCAATTAATTGTTGATTCTATACAATTATGGCACTTCTATGAGATCAATATGGGGTTTAACGGAGCAAAAAAGTAATATTGAACGAGGGTTTACCCCGAGTTCAATATTATCTTTTGCGCTCCGTTAAACCCCATATTGATTGAGTATAGAAGTGCCATAATTGTTTTATTATATTTGATTGACATGCGTCAAGTCACTGATGACAAACAAAAGAGGCATGGTATATCTATTGTGGGTGTAAAAGGGGTGTGGCCTGTAAACGTCAATCAAAGTAAGTGTGCAATATGATGATTTATCATGTTCAACTGTGCAATATGATGTTTTATTGAGTAGATTCAATTCAATACTTTATACATAGAAATAAAAGTACAAATATAATAATACTTGTAATTCATGATAGTTTTGTATGCATAAATGATAGTTATCAAAAAAGCGAAGTTTGGTGAATAACCAACCAACGCTTAAAAAAGGATTAACATGGGTTGGCTTTTTGGTTTCTTTCCTATCTATTTCCGTTATATTTCATTTTAGGTATTAAACAGAAGTACAGGATGTATTTGACTTCCATTCTAGTATTGGTGTGTTCTGTTGCAATTACATTTGCTAAATATGTAAAGGAGGACAAAGGTAAGCTCTCCAACTTTAGCATCTGGGTAATTTTACATTGAAGTTGTACAAAGCCGAGATGTACGACTTCAACTGTAGTCATAAAATATTGTAAATTTTAAGTTTACGATAGAAACTTGCCGAATGTCTGAAGAAAAACTGTCTGAAACTTCTTTTAAAGTTTATATTGAACCCCCTAATTGCCAAGGAAACTGGACATGCAA
>MJUU01000878.1:13097-33624 GCA_002080025.1 Modiolus philippinarum
TTTTGTCCTTGACCTCAATTTCACGGTCTAGTGGCCACGTTAAGTTTTTCTGCTTAAGTCCATTTCTCAATAACTAGAAGTGGTAGGTTGATAATATTTGGTATGTAGGTTGGTCTTGGGTAGTATATGTCAGTCAGGCAGGTGACTTTTGTCCTTGACCTCAATTGGACGGTCTAGTGGCCATGTTAAGTTTTTCTGCTTAAGTCCATATCTCAATACCTAGAAGTGGTAGGTTGATAATATTTGGTATGTAGGTTTGTCTTGGGTAGTACATGTCAGTCTGGCAGTTGACTTTTGTCCTTGACCTCAATTTCACGGTCTAGTGAGCATGTTCACTTTTCTGATTAGTTCACTTAGATTTCACATCAATTTAGAGGCCAGCAGGGACGGGCGAGACATCTTTTAGGGTCATCACTTGTCTAAATATGTCAAATCTTTATTTTTCATCGGATTATCATGGGATTTTTTTTCTTTGGATTCCTCTTGATCTAAGATTTCAGTGGTATGTCAACAGATTTGGCGTTGCTCTTACAGTTTCCGAGCTACAAGGGGTCAAAGGGGCCAAAATTGCGATTTTTCTAAATATGTCAAATCTTTATTTTTCATCGGATTTTGAGAGGTTTTTTTTCTTTGGATTCTTCTTGATCTAAGCTTTCAGTAGTATGTCAACTGATTTGGCGTAGCTCTTACAGTTTCCGAGCTACAAGGGGTCAAAGGGGCCAAAATTGCAATTTTTCTAAATATGTAAAATCTTTATTTTTCATCAGATATCGATGGAATTTTTTTCTTTGTATTTCTCTTGATGTAAGCTTTTAGTTGAAAGTAACATATTTTGCATAGCTCCTACAATTTTTTTATCAATAAGTGATCAAAAGGGTTAATTTTTTCCCTAGTTTGTGTCCAGCTAATAACTGTGTCAAGCTCCTTTTTGTGTTCATCTAATTATTGAGTCAAGCTCTCTACTGTGTCCACATTCACTTTAAACTACTTTTGTTGAAATTTCAGTGGTCGACATGCTGTGGTTGTATCATGCTGCACTCGGCGTAGCCCTTTAATGTAGCCCTTTATTTCGTTTTTTGGACCCCCTAGAGGCCATGCCCTGCGGGGTCATACCAAAATTTTGACACCCTCTGTGAAGTTGCTACTTATAATGCAAGTCGATTCCTGTCAGTTTCAACTTTCTAGCCCAAATGGCCTTAGAGATTTCTTCAATTATTGGAAATGGCAAAAATTCGTTTTTGCCCTTAATTTGCCACTAGGGCGTTTGGCCTAAATTCCGAAACTGCAGTGCGCTACTCGGATCATACTCTAGTATGGTGTCAATTTTCAAATTTGTATCTCTCATAGCTCCAGACCTATCGGGGAGCATTACAAACGCACGTACATACCGACGGACTGCATTACATAATCACCCCGCTTTTCACTAATAGTTCTTGGGAATTTGAGATTTGGCAGTTATTTTCTGAGTTCAGGAAATTTCTCTACAAATACATGGTAAAAAGCAAGTAAAGGAACAAAACTTTTGTTGTTCTTAAATCTTGAAGTCACCATGAGGCCTTCAACAATAAGATTTGCTCATATTTCACAGTAAGGTCAAGATGGTACCTTGCACCAGACTTATATCTATATTAGGTGTTTTCGGGTGTCTAAAACTGTGCATCATCTTGCGCATCTGCTGAAATTGAAATTTACAATTGATTTACATTGAAATTTATAATTGAGTTGCACAAATGATTTTGAATAGTTTATTGATAGTATGAATATAATAAAATAAACAACATTTATGCTGAAAGTGCACAAAATTGTCACTTTTTGAAAAACTCTTATTTTATTCAGGGAGATACTTATATAGACATAATAAGGGAAAAATCACTTTTTCATGATTTTTTCAAAAATATGATCAGTGACCTCTATTTTTTTTATCTCATTTTCAAAGTGAATTCTTGAACACACTTTTAAGTACATAATTTCATTAAAATCTATCTTTTTTTTCATATACATTCTCCCTGTAAAGACTGCATTAAAAGTGTCAAAATCTTGCTATTTTTGGAAGCTTCTGCCAGAAAAGAGAGTTTGGTGACCTATTGATTTTTCACTTAAATTTTGGAGTGCATTTAATAAACTTTCAATTATAGAAAAATAACATAAATCTTTCGTTTTGTTTTTTATTGTCCCAATTACCTCAAGTCAATGTTTCTATTTCTATACACTTTTTAAAGTTATGGATGTTAAATTTTATTCTCCTTTGAATTCTTTTTTTTTAAGATTCATTGAGACAGAGAGGTTAGTTTCATCATCTTAATGTAAACCATGATAAACAGAAATGTACTTTCTGGTCATTTTAAACCTAGTAATTCAAGTCAAATTATTTATACGACCGCAAAAAATTTGTGGTCGTATAATGGTATGGTGCTGTCGTCGTCGTCGTTGTCGTAACAATTCCTTATGAAAAATTAACTAGTGCTGCACCATCAGATTTTTGATAACTTGTTTCCTTTCCAAGCTATGAGGGCCCAATGGGGCCAAAATTGCAAACATGGGGATAACCTAAAATTTTTATTTTTCATGGGATTTTTTACGTTGGATTCCTCTCAGTAGTATGTCAACAGATTTGTCGTAGCTCTTACGTTTCCAAGATATAAGGGGTCAAAGAGGCCAAAATTGCAATGATTAGAAATATGTGAAATCTTCCATTTTTCATCAAATTTTTTTCTTTGGATTATTCTCATTGTGTAAGCTTTCACTACTATGGCAGTAGATTTTGCGTAGCTCTTAGGGTTTCCAAGCTATAAAGGGTCAAAGGGGCCAAATTGCAATATTTCAAAATATTTGAAACAGATTTTTCTTATTGTGTCCAGCAAATTTCTGTGTCCATATTAATTTTAATTAAAACTTGTTCAAATTTCAGTGGTCGACATGCTGCGGTCGTATCATGCTGCGCTCGGCGTAGCCCTTTATTTAATACATATATTGTTTCATAAAAAAAATTCAGGTTAGAAAAAAAATTATCAGGAAGAGCTTTAAAGGCTCATAGATGTGTTCCTCTTTGACATCAAACCTACCTGGTATAAAGTCATATTAATCGGATTATATATATCACTTATCCTTCAAATGAAATGTTGCTATATATTGCTATAGTTATTCAGTTACACATATCTAATGATGAATATTGATCAGTTCAATAAAAATTGAGCTACATTTTCATTAAATTATTTAAAAAATCCATCTAACCTTTTGAAAAACTTGAAGAGGAATTTTATTTTTTGATCAGTTTTAATAGTAAAAAATGCTGTAAATTTTGAAGAAAAATGAAAAAAAAATCAAGATATTTTTTTGTCCATTTCTTTGTAATTTTCTTAAAAAATTAAATTGACAGTATTTTTTACTATTAAAACTTTTGTTAAGTGAATTAAAAAAATCTAAAGCAATTAAAAATATTTTTTGAAAGAATACATTAATAAAAAATCATTATTTTCAACCATTTTTTACTCTAAGCAAATTTTGTTGAAATACTTTATTACCCTTCCCTACTATTACTTAGAACTGCAAAAGCTATATCCAAGTGACCTAGCTGATATATTTAAAGGTTGACATTAATATATCACACTATTCTCCCAATATTTGGAAAGCAATACTTTCCTTCAACCTTTTATCTTGAAATTTAACTGATGTTTTGGTATTCAAAATATTAAAAAATGTGGCTTCAGAGGACCCCTTTCAATGCTTTCCTATAGTGAAGGTGACCTGTTGCATTTTGCATAGTCCAGTATTTATGACATTTAGCTCTAATCTATGATATTACGAAAATATAGAATCTATCCTTTCAAGTCATTGATTATCATAGTTCTACTGTTGAAAGGGATAAACTTTAAAAGTTCGAGCTTTAGCAAGAACTTTTATGTTTAATTCTTGAGACAGTAGAACTATAATGATAATCAGCAACTTGCAAATGTTAGATTTTATTTCTCTAATTCTGAAATTAATGATATTTTCATGTGTTTTAGTTTCTACACCGTCGCATGCCTCTACTATCAAAAGTGTGACGTCACCGGATATGAAATTTACATTGCATGGAAATCAACTAAAGCAAATGGATCATAGGTGATCCAAAATAAATTATGTATGCTTTGAGTAAATACTTTTTAGCTCACCTGGACTAAAAGGCCATGTGAGCTATTGCCATCACTTGGCGTCAGTCGGTGTCCGTCGTCCGTTCGTCAGTCCGTCCATCTGTCCATCCGTCGTAAACTTTTTCAAAAATCTTCTCCTCTGAAACCGCTTGGCCAATTTGAACCAAACTTGGCCTGAACCATCACCAGGGTATCAAGATTCAAAATTATGTTCGATTAGTCCGAGGACCAAACAACATGGCTGCTGTTACTAACAATAGTACATAGGGGTACAGATATCAAAAATCTGACTGGAGTAAAAGTGATCAGCATGACAAGATCTACCTGCCCTGCAATTTTTAAGAAAATCTGAAAACCCGTCTTAGAGTTATTGCCCTTTTTCTGTGAAAATTTCAAAATTTTGATATTCTTTATTTTTTATCACAAAAAACTATAACAGACAGAGGCCAACTTTAAGATGCAAAAATGTTCAGCATATCAAGTTCTACCCACCTTGAAATTTTGAAGAAAATCTCACTACCCATAAAGGAGTTTTTGCCCTTTATTGGTCAAATTTAAGAAATTTGATACTTTTTGTCATCAATTTAAAAAATCTTCTTCTCAGAAGCCACTGGGCCAATTGTTACCAAACTTGACCTGAATCATCACCAGGTTAGACAGTATCAAAATTATGTTCGATGAGTCCCAAAACCGAGCAACGTGGCTGCTGTTACTAAAAATAGAACAAAGGAGTAAATTGCATTTTTTGCAAATAACTCGAAAACCGTTACAGATATCAAAAATCAGATTGGGAGTGAAAATAATCAGCATGTTAAGATCTACCTGCCCTGCAGTTTTAAAGAAAATTTGAAATCTAGTGTTGGAGTTATTGCCCTTTTTCCGTAAAATTTTCTAAATTTTAATATATATATATTTTTTATTTTAAAAAGTGTAACAGATAGAGGTCAAGTGTAAATTGCAAAAAGGTTCAGCATATCAAGATCTACCCACCATGAAATTTTGAAGAAAATCCAAAAATCTTTGTAGGAGTTGTTGCCCTTTTTCATGGAATTATCAAATTTTGTCGTCTTTTAAATTCATAACTAGAGAAGATGAAGGTTTAGTGTAAATTGATTAAAATGTTTGCTATGCTCTGGCAACATGTAAACTGGTGTATAAAATTGTTTATTGACCACCATTTTCAAAATGGCCGCAAAAAAAAGGCGGGAAAATTCAACATCTTCCGATTTCAATGAAATTTGGTTTCCAAGTGGATATTGATGTTGCGACTTCAAAACAGATGCTGATGAAAATTGTTTGTTAACCGCCATTTTCAAAATGGCCACCAAAAAGGCGGGAAAATTTAACATTGTCCAATTTCAATGGAATTTGGTTTCCAAATGGGTATTGATGTTGCAAATTCAAACTAATGTTAAAAATTGTTCGTTCACCGCCATTTCAAAATGGCCGCCAAAAAGGCAGGAAAATTCAATATTGTCCAATTTCAATGAAATTTCCATTGAGTTGATATTGATGTTGTGAATTCAAAACTGATGTTAAGAATTGTTTGCTGACCGACATTTGAAATTGGCTGCCAAAAAAGGCAGGAAAATTCAACATTGTCTGATTTCAATGAAATTTGGTGTCCAAGTGGATATTGATGTAGCGACTTCAAAAGTTGTGTGGAAAATTGTTTGTTGACCACCATTTTAAATATGGCCACCAAAAAGGCGGGAAAATTCAACATTTTCCTATTTCAGAGAAATTTGGTTTCCAAATAAATATTGATGTGGTAACTTAAAAATATGGATTTAAAAATTGTTGTTGACCCCCATATGCAAAATTTTGTCTCAACTTCAAAACTGGTGTTGAAAGTGGTCATAAGCAAGTACATTTTTGTCAAAAATGGGCAACAAAGAAACATAGTAAAACAAGATCAGACTTTAAATACAGTTCAAGATATTGGTGGTGTTTGAGCTAACAAAGTTTGAGAGACTTAACTTCAACTGTATAACTTTAAATGTTAGCTTCACTGTGGCAACTGAAAGCCAGGTGAGCGATACAGGCTCCTGGGTTGCCTTGTTATAACTCGAAATAAATTTATTTAAGGTATATTTTGCCATTTGAAGAAAAGTTTGTGACATTTTCAATATCCAATCAAATTGCGAGATCAATTAACCCACATGTTGGAGAACACTTTGCTTTGAAATTGACTAGAACAGCATGAGAATTAGAGAAACATCATTCCAGATTTGGCTACATTATTATCTGCCCTCGGTACTGCATCATATTCCGTTAATTGTAACCCAATTTATATCAGTTCTGATTTTCAATGAATGATTGTTCTCAGAATATCTGGTGTCTGGCATTAATTTAAATTGTAACTTTACTTCAACTACATTAATCAATGGCTTTTATTTTTCTGCAAGAAGAGAGTTCTTCCACAATCTCTCATATTTAACATGTCATATTTTACAAAATTTGCTGTTTAATCAGTTAACAAGTTTAATGATCTGTACTATTAATAATTATACTATAACTAATCCGAGATTCTGATTATCGCAAAATATTCAACGAATGATCGAACAACACAGTAATTCACGAATGCGCGCAGCGCATGAGTGAATTACAGTGTTTTTCGATCATGAGTTGAATATTTTCGATAATCAGAATCTAGGATTAATTATTGTTTTTATTATATAGACCACTTCTTGTATATTTAATGGTTTAATTTAAGATTTTTTTTCGTGAACTACGTTTTCCATGTTAATCCGCTGAGACGTTTACTTAGCAACAACGTTGACGACGTCTATTGTGACGTCACTTCCTAGAGTGAAATTATGGAAAATAATTTCACAGTTAATTATCCCTTTTCTTTCACTGAGAAATTTCAATCTTTCACCGTCCTCTATATAATAATAATTTATATCTTTAATGTTGACAGCAGGACCATTTGATTGGAAGTTTAGATGATTTGATGGTACGATACAAACCGTCGGTTCAGACACATAGATACAAAGTTAGATTTGTTCCAGTGTTAGACTCAGGATGTACAGAGGAGGAAATTCATAAATTGTGTTCTTACAATCCAAGGTACTTATGTCATTATTGTCTGATTATGTCACTAATGAGCTCGTTACAAATCAGCAGCCATTTTCACAAAATATCTTACGACAAATTTTATTTGTAAGGATATATGAAATGTTAAAGACTTACGACAAATTTTTATTGTAAGATTTTTTGTGAAAAGAGCCGCAGGCTATCAGACAATACATCAGAAAATGAATACCTAAGCAAAAATGATGAAAGGAGGAGGAATTCCTCAATCAAAAATAAAAAAATCACAGCAATTAATTTCCAACACCAATTGAGACAGCAAGACAAAGACAACACAAATAAACAAGAATGAACAAGAACACCAAATGTGTATTTCTAAAGGTAGATTGTCACTTATATATTAATTATGTATATTTTGAAACACAAGATGTAGTGGAATTGACTTGATTTTCTGTCAGTCAGTCAGTGACTTAGAGACTTTTTGAATTTAACAGATTGCTCAAATGTATCTCTCTAGAATATCTGAAAGTTTACTGTCTCATAATTATTTCTGAATCATATGAAAGGTTTGGATGGATTTCCAAAAATATATTCTTTATAAATATTTCTCAAAACAGTGGTTATGGCCTGGTTTTCAAATCCTGGTATCAGAAAAAATGATTAGGAACATATCATTTTTATGTTATTTCCAAAAACATATCAGTTAAGGACTAAAGTACAAATGTACTCTTGAAATAAGAAAAATCTGTCTGAGATTTCTAGTAGGTTTGATGAACCTAAAATGAATTAAGATTTAGTATTAATATTTATTTCATCATTCCTGCTGTGAAAACAAATGAGTACATGTACTTATCTTGTTGGCAAATCATGGTTTTCACAATGGAATTCCAGCCAACTCATCACGACTCTTAACAAATATTTACAGCATTAACGTAAGTGATTATAGAATATTTCTTATTGTATATATGTCTTCATTCTCTGTAACCTTAATGGTAGTTTATTGCCCATATAAACATGTTTTCTTTACAAGTACAGCTATACTGGTCATAGAACAATTTGTAATAAGTCAGTTCTTAATTAAATCTGGTGTAAATAATAAGTTATATTGTTATTAACCTAATGGATAATGTTTCCCTATAAACATCATAAATATTGTTAAAATGGAAGTTTTTCCATCTGAATTTTTGTAATTTTGTGACGAGTTATGAGGTGTTTTATATTGTGTTTATAAAGATTGCAGGGATTTACTGAGTTTTCTCAGTAGTAGTATAGTCTTCAGTGAAAATGAAGGATTTCTTGTCACTGTAGGAAGTGACATCACAATATCTTGTCAGTGTCATTGTCAAGTGGACATTGAAATGAAAAAGTAATCCAAATTCAAAATCTCAGTTTTGGGGTAGAAAATCAATTTAATAAAGAGCTTAACTAACTGACCATGATGAATATCAATAAATATGTCACTTGTGTGGACCAGCGCAATGGATTTAAGTCATTGCAGAATAAGTTCAGCAAATCATTAACTCCTTATGTGTTGTTTGGCACATTGACATTTTTATTGATATTCACCAGGGTTGATTAGTTATACTATAATTCCTACTTGACTTGGATTTTCTTACATGTATGTTAAATATTATTTCATGAGTTGACTTTAAACACCAATCAATTAATCACACATGCCACATGATGTGCATTTAGTTTTTATAATTAGCTTAGTTAATTTCAGACAGCCCATTAGACCAACTCAGCAAGACTCTATCCATTAACCATGGAACTTAAATAACTTAATTACCTATACCATGATACTGTTTTACAGAGAGTTTTGTGAAGAGACTGACAGAATGAAGCCACATATATTCAGAAGTTATAGATATTGCTGGTGTGATAAGGACGGGGTTGCACAGTTTAATTGTGTAAGTTAACTATCCCAGTAAAATTGCTGGTCACATGTACTCTAGTAAATTTTACATTAAGATAAAATAGGGTCTGTAAGTCTCGTCATGGGACTGACGAGAATCCAAGATAAACAGGCAATTCGAAAACATTTCCCTCCAAAATATGATGTCTGAGGATGATGCCGTTCAAATTTTTGTTTGAAACGTCATATATCATTGTTTAAAATGTAATTTCCGGGTCCAATTTTTGTTCCTGGAAGTTCCAAAATTGTACAAGACTTACAGGCCCTATACAGTTGAACTTCCATGGCTCGAACTGTAATAACTTGAACACCATGGATGTCTCGAACCCTTTTTCTGGACCCTATTTGAACACAGTTTGACCTTGATAACTCAAACACCCCTTTAGTTTGAACTGTTTTCTACAGTCCCTTGGGTGCATGATCCATCGAAGTTCTACTGTATATTCAATTCAATTCAAAGTTTTATTTAAAGTATATAACACAAGCTCTTTTGAACCATTAACATCGGTTATAAACAAAAAACAAAACAACACACACATACATAAATAGGACAGTTAAAACACAAATTCAAATTTTAAGCATATGTAAGAAGCTGTTAAAAGCAGTTGAAATTATAGTATTATATTCAAAACAAGCAGCACTAAAAGGGAATAATAGCTTCAGCACTAAAAGTGAAAAATAACTTAAGCACTAAAAGTGAATAATAACTTAAGCACTCAAAGTGAATAATTACTTAAGCACTAAAAGTGAATAATTACTTAAGCACTAAAAGTGAATAATAACTTAAGTACTAAAAGTGAATAATAACTTAAAGCACTAAAAGTGAATAATTCCTTAAGAACTAAAAGTGAATAATTACGTAAGCACTAAAAGTGAATAATAACTTAAGCACTAAAAGTGAATAATTACTTAAGCACTAAAAGTGAATAATAACTTAAGTACTAAAAGTGAATAATTACTTTAGCACTAAAAGTGAATAATAACTTAAGCACTAAAAGTGAATAATTACTTAAGCACTAAAAGTGAATAATAACTTAAGCACTAAAAGTGAATAATAACTTGAGCACTAAAAATGAAAGTGGGAAAATGCAAATGTAAGTTTAGTAAAAGCTTGCACAACTAAACAAAACTATGCATATCAAAATTACAATAAAATTTTCAAAAAATTATTAACTTGAGCATGCTGAGCAGTGACATGATTTGCCATTCCAAGATTTTATAAAGTTTTTATTAAATGGGAGAAGGAAGTTACTGTTGTAAAGTGGTCTGGCAAATAATTCCAGATTTTAGCTGATAATTCCAGGTTTTACTTCTAATTCATCTAATTTCAAGGATTGCAATTTTGAATTTGATTGGAGTGCCTCATATGAACTATTGTTAATGATCTTAATGTTTAGTGAATGCACCTTAGACATTCATACATCTTTAGACTTAAGATTATATTAGGGTTATTATACCCCCCGCAAACAAAGTTTGGGGGGTATATCGGAATCACCCTTTCTGTCTGTCTGTCTGTCCGTCTGTCCACACTTCTCGTAAGCGCAAGTCCTCTTAAACCACTAGAAGGATTTTGATGAAACTTTTCACAAAGGAAGGACACTTAATGGAGATGTGCATGAAGTAATATAGTTTTTGTCTGAAAGCAGGAAGGGAAGATAATTTGACTTTGACTTTTTGTTGATTCCCTATGTATGAGTTACCTTGTAAAGCGAAACTCTTCTTAAACCACTTGAAGGATTTTGATGAAACTTTACACAAAGGAAGGACACTATATGGAGATGTGCATGAAGGAATATAGATATTGTCTGAAACCAGGAATGGGAGATAATTTGACTTTGACTTTTTGTTGATTCCCTATGTATGGGTTACCTTGTAAGCGCAACTCCTCTTAAACCACTCGTAGGATTTTGATGAAACTTTACACAAAGGAAGGACACTATATGGAGATGTGCATGAAGGAATATGATTATTGNTCCCTATGTGTGGGTTACCTCGTAAGCGCAACTCCTCTTAAACCACTTGAAGGATTTTGATGAAACTTTACACAAAGGAAGGACACTACATGGAGATGTGCATGAAGGAATATGATTATTGTCCGAAACCAGGAAGGGAAGATAATTCGACTTTCACTTTTTGTTGATTCGCTATGTATGGGTTACCTTGTAAGCGCAACTCCTCTTAAACCACTTGAAGGATTTTGATGAAACTTTACACAAAGGAAGAAAACTATATGTAGATGTGCATGAATGAATATGATTATTATTGAGATCAGGAATGGGAGATAATTCGACTTTGACTTTTGTTGATTTCTCCTGCAATAATCTTTTTTTCCAAGAAAAAATTTTAAGCATAGTTATTGTGAAGTCAAACTGTAGGAGAGACACACTTTTTTCATTGTAATCCTCTTGAAAAGTTGTTTTCAAAGTGTTGTAATGAAATTTCTCTAATGCCGATGATTTATGTGTAAAATGTCAAATAGGCTAAAAAAATGTGAATTTCATATTTGTCTGATTTAGACAGAGTATTTTCATTGGAATCCTTGTGAAAAGTTCTTTTGTGAAGATTATATCATTGTGTCAATACTTGTATTGTTTCCACACTTGTACTGTGTCCACACCTGTATTGTGTCTACACCAACTTAAATTTGCACTTACCATATCAATCCAGGGTTCAATGAGGGGGGGTATATTTTGCTGCCATTCCGGGACAGCTCTTGTCAATTCTTGACAGCTGATGAGGGGATTAGCTGTCGTTTGTGACTGCTCCCACTTCTAGTTAATGAATGTGATGTAAATTTTATATTTGCAGGGAATACTTAACCAGGATTATGTAGTTGAGATCAAGATTATGCCATGGAATCCACACGATCCACGTAACCGGGAAAGTGGATGTGGATCATTGATAAATCTCCATCCACTCCATGAGGATGAACAAGGTTCTATGTATTTTAGAAGACAGGCCAGTTTAGTACAGGTAACAACTGTAAATATTGATGTAAGACTCTAAAATGGGATGATACACTAAAGTATGATGGCCACACTCAAGTGTGATGGTGAACACCAAAAAAAGTGATGGCCTGCTGCTCTAAAGTGTGATTGTTTATCCACATTGTGATGTCAAACTTTAATGTTATGTTGAACAGGCTAAATTGCAATGGTCTTCACTGACTGAGTATTATGTTGAGATTGCTTATTATGAGATGGGCTATTGGTACTGGCCAACCCTAATAATGAAATGGCTATGTTCCATTAATACGATTGCTCCTCAAAAGAGAGCTTGAATATGTCATGTAGACCTACAACCTTTATATATTTAGTTTGGTTTATGGACTTCCAAATGTTTTGATTTGATCTGCAATGAAGAGACCATAAGCAGAAACTAAAATTTACAGTAATGTAAGAATTTTGTAATTTTTTACCACTGGGCCGATACCTCTATTTGGTTATTCCTAGTCCCAGATTGAATTCACCAACCAGAAGTCATTACTACTATGCTGACCCAAAGACCAACTTTATTTGGAACCTTCCAATATCTAAATTAAAAAAAAAATGTGTACTAAAACAAGGTTTCTCCTTCTTGCATAGCTCTGTCCTTCGGCAATTTGACTTGTCATAACAAAAGCTTCTAGAATATTTTTACCATAAATTTTGCCTCAATTCTGTACAAACTTTCAAGAAAAAAGAAGGTGGTTTTTACCAGGAATACCCTTGTTCCATAAATGGAGCTAAGTAATACAAGGTATCCAAAATACTATACTATGCTCTAACTTACCAACGGACCCAGTCATGGAAAAACAGGGGATTCAAATGAGGGCCCAGAACAAAGAATGGTTTCCATTTATTACCTTTTTTTTCTGTCAATTGTTTCCAAATTTTGAACCATTTTAGAATTTTCCAGGAAAACGGGGACCAGGGCCATGAACCCCATCTGTTCCAACAATGCATTGACATAAAGGCCTAGTATTATTTTAGGGAATCCAATCCTTTAGAGCGGCATGTTTTTATTTTTACCACTTTAGGCTTTGATTTGGTTCAGGTTAAGGTTATGGGTTAGGGTTTGAGGTTGTTAGTGTAAGGTTATGGATAGTGCAAGCCTGTCTTGGACAGAGTCCCCTGAAGATTGAGTAGCTCCATTTATTTATTTTTGCATACATCTCTGGAATTTTGTCTCTCAGATACATGTCTTCATTTTATTTGTCTCTAATGCTCAGTATAAAATATTGACAAATACAAGGTCTCCCCATGTTCTAATTTGCATAGCACCCGTTTGCAATAATCTATTTCTTTTTTAATATGTCTAACAAACATTTTGAAAATTTGAGGCGGCTCTAAGAGGACAATATTGGGTTTGAAACTAGAAATAACAAATGTTGAAAAACTGCATGCAAAAAACATTAACTGACATAGGGAATTCTACATTCATCATTTTATTTAATGCTTAAGTTGCTAATAAACTAATATACATATAATGAAAATATCAAATGCAGCTTTTTTAAAAGAGAATCAGGTATACAGGTGTGAGCTGGTTCCATTTATTGATTAAGAAATTTTATAAGATTGTTTCATTAAGTTTTCTATGAAGTCATTGAAAATGGATTACTGAAACGTACCAAATGTTAAACCTATTTTATCAGTTTCAAGGATTAGTTTGTGAGAAAACAGTTTTATTGAAAAAAAAATTCATTTGACATTGTATTGTAGTATTCCATGGCTGACATTTGTGAGTTAACACGACAAGAAGCCAGAGAAAAATTAGAGGAAGAAATATACAGGTAAATGTTTACAGTATACTTTGGAATACTGTCTTTATAAAGCAAGATTATACATCCTCTCTGAAGGTCAATACTGTAAACCGGGAAATTTTTGGGGCATCTTTCTTTTCGCTTTTCTAATGGAAGCGCGAAAAATAAAACGGTGCGAATATACTTGTCCATAATGGAAGTCAATGGTCAACAATTTAGCAGTACGAATTCAAAACTGCGCGAACTGAAATACTATCATTTTTAAGCGAAATAAAGACAACATGATAATTTCCCTGTTTACAATATGCTGTTACACGGACCTGAAAGAATGAATATTTTTATTGTAGGTTGGCATATAGTGTTTGGGTCCGTTCGTCCCAAGTTCAGTTTATACACAGGTTTAAGTTGTTTTTTTTTGTGAAGGATGTATGCTATTATCATTTAACTTTATATAAATACTCATTTGTGTCTAATTAAACAAAAACCATAATAAAATTTGTCCATGCAAGCAACTTCATGCTTCAATGATCATGGAAAAAGGGAAGGTGGGTTGGGATAGTATGAGGTTTACCCGCAGGTTGAAGTTATTTTCTGTGATAGATGTATGATATTATCATGAAACTTTACATAAATACACATTAGGGTATTATTAATACACATAATAAAAATTTATTCAAGCTTCCAACTTCATACTTCACGGATCATGGAAAAAAAAGGGGGGAAGTATGAGGTTTACCCTCAGGTTGAAGTATATTTTCTGTGAAGGATCTATGCTATTATCATGACACTTTATATAAATACACATTAGCATATGAATAAACAAAAGCATATGATACATGTATTTACCCATGCAATCAATTTCATGCTTCACTAAACATGGAAAAAGGGTGGATAGTTTGAGGTTTATCCATAGGTTTAATTTTTCCTGTGAAGTATGTGTGTCTTGTCTGTTTTCTAGTTAGTTTACTTTATGTCTATAGTAGTCTAGGATGATGTTTATTTTGCTGAACTTGATTATTCTTTATTTAATGGCCAGCTCCGACCTGCTATTGAGTGTGGGATAACCTTACCGTTCATTGAAGATCTTATGGTGGCTTTGAGTTGTTATTACTCCCCTTTGGGTCGTTGTCTCTCAGACACATTCCCTGTTTCCCTTCTTTTTTCTATTTTATCATTGAAAGTTATTAGATAACTTTTAGGGTATAATTAAACAGAAATCCTTTTAAAATATATCCATGCAACCAACTTCATGCTTTATTGATCATGAAATATACCATTGTTCAAAACAGTTGTTAGACCATGCATTGTGTCTGTTAGACACATATTTTTGTTACCCAAGTTGACTTAGGTGTTCCCCTACAAAAAAGGTGTTTTTTAGGTCTGCACTATATCAAAGATGGCCACCAGCAGGAAACATTGTTTAAACATTGAACCCAATGGGAAAACACATTCAAAGATCTTCTCCTCTGAAACTGTTGAGCCAGTTTGAAAGAAACTTTGCCTCAATAGTCCTCAGGTGGTCCCCTACTAAAAAGGTGTTTTTCATGTCAGGTGCTATACCCAAGTTGGATGCCTGCAATTAACATATTTAAACATTGAACCCTATGGGAAAACACATTCTAAGAACTTTTTCACTGCAACGGCGTAGCCAATTGGAACCAAACTTGGCCACAAGTCCTTGGTTGTCCCCTGCAGAAAAAAGGACCAAACTTGAACCTAACTGAAACATTTTCAAAGGTCTTGTCTGCTGAGACCACTTGGCAAAATGGAACCATGGATAATTTAGATCACTTAACAAGGACTGTCAATGTAAGCCAGAGTCCAGGTGAGCCATACAGGCTCTTGAGAGCCTCTTGTTTTTGCAACTCACTTACACAATATTTAGTGGTCATGCTATTATGTAAATGCCAGTTGAGTACTCAGATGATAATATATTTCCAATTATAGAATCTGTATTTTCCAGAAAAATAAATGTTTTATTTATCAAAAATGGAAAAATAAAATCTACATTCATTTAGAAATAAAACTTAAGTTGGAAACTTTTGGATTTTAAATAGAAATGAGAGGGAAAATTACTTTATGAGGGAATACATTTAAAACCTCTTGTAGATTACACTGTAAACATAGTAATTTTCACTGTAAACTACATTGTAATTTCGCTATTTACATGTATGTCGTTGACAAAAGACTTCAAAAATTAGTACCCATGAATATTTCAGAAACAGTCAAACGGTACTTGTATATTCCAAGAACGCAAAAATGATGTAATATGTACAAGTTCTAGAAAGAGCGAAAAATTAGCAACCATGAAAAATCAATACATTTACATCATTCATATATACTATGCATAATTTGTTTATAATATAGGGTTATTGCATGAATATTGTGGAATATTGTCCCAAGTAGAATTTTATATTGCACGAGCTTGCGAGTGCAATATACATTCTACGAGGGATAATATTCCACAATATTCATGCAATCTCCTTTTATTGTATAGCAGAGCTAAAATTTCTGTTTATAACAAAATTTTGTCGTCAATGGTGTCGTGAAATTTAAGTCATATTTGCACTAGTGCAATATGGAAATTTATTGCACGCTTACTTTTGGTTGCTTTCTTAGGGAAATATTTTGTTGCTATACAATAAAATTGAACTTTGATGGCTATAACTGCAATAATTCGAACACCATGGATGTCTCAAACCCTTTATTTGGATCCTTTGTTTGAATTTAAACACCGTAAGTTCGACCCATGATAGCTCGAACATCCCTCTGCCTCGAACAGTTTTAATCGGTCCCTTGGGTGTTCCACCCATCAAAGTTCAACTGTATGTCCATTGTCTTCTGTTTTATGTCAGCATTTCATATTTCAACTTTATTCTAAATAACCACTGCATGGATTCAAATCCAACTTACATGAATAGTGGTAATAAGGTGCTGCTCAAGTGTTTGGAGCCAATACATTCAAAATGGCCAATAGTAGGCTACTTAAGATTAACAATGTGCCCTATTAATATTACTAAAATGAAGATTTTAGGCATTTACAATTGAATAAAACTTAGGATTACACAATATCTGCTTTATAGTTTAATTCTTTTTTTCCTGTTTTAAGGCTCAAAGTGGAACTGAAGGCCAAAGAGGAACCAACTTGAGTAGATGGAAACTAAAGATTTGGATCCAAGTATGTGAAGATTCTGTGAGAGCGTCTCCCTTTTTGATAAAAGATCATGGAAAGAGAAATATATTGATAATTGTAAATGTAAAAAAAATCCAAATCAGCAAAGTCAACAAGGATTATGGATTAATGTTTTAGATACATGTATGCAATTTGGTAATAGGACAACCAGGAACTACAGGAAAATTTTAATGAATAAAAATTTGATTACCAGTACTTTTTATTCAAGACTGTTCAACTTTTATGTACAATATTTATGGTTCTTTTTATTTTAATTGTGGATTAATTTTGTGAGAATAGGCAACTTTTTATTCTCTAAGAGTGTACAAGAAAGTTTCACTGTCATGTAGAAATAAAGTGAAATGAACATCTAAGTATGTTTTTATTAGCTTAACTGGATTAAGCCAAAGTGAGCTTTTGCCATCACATGGCATCCAGCATCAAGTGTTGTTATCAGTCTTCCATCCATAGTAAACTTTAAATTCAGAGATCTTCTCCTTTGAAACCACTGGTATTGTTGAAACTTGTTCACAATAGTTCTTTTGTGGCCCCCTTTAAAACTGTGTCTGGCAAATCTGCAGGTCATCCAAGATGGCCATCAGCATCTTAGTTTAAATTGGACCCTTTGATTTTCTCCTCTGACAGTACTTTGCTAATTGGAACCATACTTGGTCTTAATGGTCCTTAATTAGTTTTTCCCCTTAGAAAAAATATGTTGCATGCTCACATCACAAGAGAGATGACTGCCAGCGGGCACATAGTTTTACAATGGACCCTATGGGAAAGCATTCAAAGATCTTCTTTTCTGAATGAAATAAAAAGGACAACAGGAAACACCTACAATGGCCGAAAATTATAACTACATGCCACAATCTGCCAGGAAACCACACAGGAAAAACACAAATTAGACAAAAGACAAACATAAACAACGATAGGAACTCGGGACAGCCGGACTTGGTACCGGCACTAGCAAAAGCCAGTGGTAGGGTCTGAAGCCTCTAAGCCAATTGAAAACAATCTTGGTCACAATAGTCCTTTAGTGGTTGTCTTTCAAAAATATGTCAAGCAAGATTGCATCTCATCCAAGATGGCTGCAAAACTTAGATTTACATTGGATCCTATAGGAAAACATATTCAAAGACCTGTCAAAGTACTCGACAAATTATTACCAAACTTGGTCACAATGGTCCTTAGTTGGTCAGCTTTGAAAAATATGTTAGCATGTTTGCATCACATCAAAGATTGCTGCCAGTGGGTAGCATAGTTTAACATTAGACCCTATGGGAAAGCATTCAAAGATAATTTGATCTGATGCCACAAAGCAAATTGGAACGAAGCTTGGTTAGAATAGTCTTTGAGTGATCTCCTTAAAAAATTTGTACAGCAAGTCTACATCTCATTCAAGATGGCCGCAAGCATGGAGCTTAGTTTCACATTTGACATTATTGGGAAACATTTTCAAAGATCTTCTCCTTTATAATTCTTATGCAATTGGAAACATACTTGGCCACCATCGTCCTTAACTGAGTGTGGCAAGTCTTCATGGCATCCAAGATGGCAGCCAGAGCGGAAAATAAATGTAGTTTAATATTGGACCTCCTGGGAAAGCATTCAAACATCTTCTCCTCTGAAGCTACAAAGCCAATTGGAACCAAACTTTGGCAGAATATTCCTTGTGTGGTCCCAATTAGAAATGTGTCCAGGAAGTCCATATCTTATCAAAGATGGCAGCAACCATGGAATTCGGTTAAACATTCGACCTTAAGGTGAAACACATTCAAAGACCTCACCCAAAATGGCTGCCAGCAGGGATCCTAGTTTAACATTAGACCCTATGGGAAAACATGTTCAAAGATCTCCTCCTCCTATCCCATGACCCTTTCCATATCCCAAAGTGATTATTTATTGAAAAACTTCTTGATATAGCTGAGTAGATGTTAAAGAATATTCAATTAATAAATCAGTTGGTTCAATCATGTATTTATAGAGACTTTGTCTCATGTGCATTTACTCCATATCTTTTCATTTCGTCTTTTAACATCAACCATTCATGGTAGCACATTGATATTTTGTATATAGTTGCATTAGCATCAGTAAAGATCATATACAGCAGCATTCTTGTCTGTACACCTGCATCATCCTCCAATTATTTTGAAATTTTGCCAAATTTTTCATGGTACATTTAGTAGCTAATAGTTAAATAAAGATTAATGCAAACAAGGATGAAATTTCTTGCTTTCATGAGAAAAGAAATTTATGCTTTATTATTACCATTATTGTATTTAGGCTACTCTTGAGTAGGACATGACTGTCTGTCATAGGGTTTTTTTTTATCTTGACCTCGATTTTACAGTGGATTAGATTTTGGATATCTTTGGATTACATTAGTTTCTCAAAGCTGTGATTCAATGATAATCAAGGATATTTGGCATTTGTCTTTAGAACTACATGACAGTCCGCAACATGGCTTGAACTTGACCAAAAGTTGTTTTCTTTTTATTAGATTAGTTTCCTAATAAAAAAAAAAATGTGGTAGGACAATGATATTTTCGGGAGGCTGCCAAATGAGTCATCCTTTATCCAGAGCAAATCTCCTTCAGTTTTAAGATAGCAAGTCTATACTTTACAGATCAGTTATGCGTACATTAGAGATATGCATTGGACTTTGACTTCATCAGTTGTTTGTTAGTCATTTTACTTCAAGTATCTGCCAACAGACTAGACCGATCCTTTTGTACAGAGTAAATCACTAGACCGATCCAGTTGTCCGGAGTAAATTACTAGACCGATCCTTTTGTACGGTGTAAATCACTAGACCGATCCATTTGTCCGGAGTAAATCACTAGACCGATCCATTTGTCCGGAGTAAATCACTAGACCGATCCTTTTGTACAGTGTAAATCACTAGACCGATCCTTTTGTACAGAGTAAATCACTAGACGGATCCATTTGTCCGGAGTAAATCACTAGACCGATCCTTTTGTACGGTGTAAATCACTAGACCGATCCATTTGTCCGGAGTAAATCACTAGACTGATCCATTTGTTCGGAGTAAATCACTAGACTGATCCTTTTGTACAGTGTAAATCACTAGACCGATCCATTTGTCCGGAGTAAATCACTAGACCGATCCTTTTGTATGGAGTAAATCACTAGACCGATCCTTTTGTACGGAGTAAATCACTAGACCGATCCATTTGTCCGGAGTAAATCACTAGACCGATCCTTTTGTATGGAGTAAATCACTTGACCGATCCTTTTGTCCAGTAACTTCGGTATTTAGTCATTTGTACGGAGTAAATCACTAGACCGATCCATTTGTCCGGAGTAAATCACTAGACCGATCCTTTTGTATGGAGTAAATCACTAGACCGAACCTTTTGTACGGAGTAAATCACTAGACCGATCCATTTGTCCGGAGTAAATCACTAGACCGATCCTTTTGTACGGAGTAAATCACTAGACCGATCCTTTTGTCCGGAGTAAATCACTAGACTGATCCTTTTGTACGGAGTAAATCACTAGACCGATCC
>MJUU01000879.1:0-27110 GCA_002080025.1 Modiolus philippinarum
CAATGAATCTGTAATAATGAATTATAGAATATTCTTCAAGCCAATATAATCCACTAAAAATATAAAAAGGCGACGAAGGAACAAATTATACAGTCAAGATAACAGTAAACACCTTCAATCACCGAAAACTACAATCACCTGCAACAATTCAAAAGAGGGCCGCATAAGAAGAACCCACAACAGACTAGAGACAAACGTTTATAACGATAGGAACTCGGGATAGTAGGGTGCCCAAGGTCCAAAAAGACGCTTAGTTTTCGAGTTTGGGTTAACGGAATCACACACGGCTAATTTTTGTTTAAAATGGAAGAACAACTATTAAATTTTATATTTTTAACTGTCGTAGAAAGTTCTTGTGTTCACGATTTCTTTAATTTCTTCTTTTCTAAAGGTACCCTATAACAGTGCTTGACATATGATATCTTTAATGTTATAGAAAATGTTAGAACTCTTTTATCTACTAATAAAAAGTTATTTATTTGAAAGTACACCCTTAAATATTTATTTGAACCATAGAATGAAAGTTATTTTTGACTACTCTTTATAATTTATTGGTATCAAAGTCGGGGTAAATTTGAGTCTAAAGAGCTAGCGGTAGGGTTAAACCGGTTTATGGGTACCCCAACTTGTATTTATTTTCGCGTTTGAAATCACTTTTCTATATCATTTCAGATAATATAATAGCGTTATGTTATAATGGGAACGGTCTTACCGAGTTTTATGTCAATATGTGTTTGGGGGGATTGACTTACTTATATACCAATAACAAAAGTACGATTTATTTCGCCTAAACATAGTTAATTTTTTAGAGGTTAGGCTTAAAATTAAATTTAAGGTCTCCTTTAAAGAAATGTTTTATAAAAGTTAGACATTTTCAGTTCTATATACCCGAAAGAATCCCTCATATTACGGAGGTGCAAATATTAATTTTAACGGGCTTTTCGAACAAAACGCCAATTTTGAAACTTATTGAATAAAGACAAAGGACAAATCATTATAAAAAGTAAAATAGAAGAACTACCCCAATAAAATTTACAAGAATATTCAAATTTCGTTGCAGTTTTATTTGTGAAATGAAGCTCACTTTAAGTGCATCAAAATTTGCAAAATTTCAGGAGCTGACCTTTGACCCCATTTAAAATAAAATGTGACCGTAGCTAATAACTACGACAACGTCAATTCGATGCGCCATGGTCTGCTCTTTCCAAACATGTATAATACAGGTGTGTATTATTCCGTTAACTCAAAATCGGAAAAATCGTCTCTTGGACACCCTACTAGGATAACCGGACTTGGTACCGGAACTAGCAAAGGCTAGCGGTAGGGTTAAGCTGGTTTGTGGGTACCCAGACCTCCCCTTTCTCTATCCCGTTTCCCTAAAGTATAATAAACATGCAAATACAACCGACTTAAAGAGTAAAATACAAAGCCAAGAGACATGGCAATAAAACGATAAACAAATAGAAGAGATCTCATCAAAAACATAACACTCAGAACTAATACTAACAATGTGAACTCCCATAATACAGTCAGGACATAATGTAATCCGAGAGGGCAAGCATCTGACGTAAACGGCACCCGCCACATTGCCCATGAGTTAATTTATCAAGAGTAGTCAAAACCGGTTATGTCACATGCATGAACACGCGAAATGTCCTCTTCTATTTGTGACACAGACACGTAAAATATTTCATAGAAATTCTTAAAGAATGAAAGTAACAAAGGCTGAAATGTCATTCTCAATGATAACAGTATGTAATCTAATTATTAATAAATAACTGAAACCTGCAATATCGAAACCTAGGGTGATGGGTTTTTTTAAAAACAAGAAACTAAATTTAAAAGTAACAGGGGCCATTCAGTGCATATTAAAAGCTTATTGAAAGATCAAGAAAAAAATGATAAAAATGTATGAATGTTGATAGAGAAAAACCCCAATACTTGTCTGAATGAAAAGCCAGTATAGCCACGGACATTGTGTTGACCCGATTGAAATAATCAGAAGGCTGAAGCATTATCTTAATCCAGCTATCGCAAGCATCCAAACCAAATCGAATAGCGGGCAAGCACTTGAAGTACTAGAAAACTGGATTGATGAATATGCTCGGCCATTGCATTCAACCAACAGAGACATTGAACCATCGCTAATTACTAAATACCAAAAGTCGCTGTTAATTATGTAAGTGAGAACCGAACCGTCAGTCAAAAGAACGAACAATCCATGGACAAAGGCAACATCGGAAACACTAGGAAACAAGGACACCACTTGAGTACGGGACAAAAAAAAAGAAAAATGAAGACACACATACAGATGAACAACACGGACCCAATAAAAACCATGGGTGAGATCAGGTGTATCGGTAGAGTAAGCATCCCCTGCTTCTTATAAGATTCCCGCGTTGAACATGTCAACTCCGGTAGTAAAGTCAAATCCGATAGAGGAAAAACAAACTTTAGTTGAAGAGGGAAAGATCTGTTGTCATCTGGGAAACAGATATCCCGTAGCGATCCACAGTGTCGTGATGTCGGCCGTAAAACTTCTGTAGTGATGACTTTAAGTTTTTGGTAACGTACTCTTGCTTAAGTAGTCTATTTGTAAGCAACTGGGCTCTATCCAGGAAGTCACTGTAACGAATCATGTTAGAAATTGGATTTTTCAACTTTAACAATATCTTTTTCATGTGAAGTAATGGAATCGTCAGTACTAAAAGTCTAATAATATTATTTATCACATTATTGTATTTCATCTGTTTTCTGATTGGCTGAAAACAGCTTGAAAAGTAATAAATATGTATCATGTCAACTTAAAATGGGTTATAAATAGCTCTTAGGTTGTATGGAATGTTATATCAACCTGAAACGGGCTATAAATAGAACACAGGTTGTCTTGAACGTCATGTCAACCTACAATGGGCTAAGAATAGAAATAAAAATTCCAGATTTCCATAGTCAACGTAATTTAGGATGAAACATCATTATTAAATTATTTTCGTAAATTTTTTATTGTTATTTTTCTCTTTTTCTTAATTCAAGACTTTTGAGTATCCTCAAAAGAATGAATTTACAAAACAGATAAGGAAACGAAATAGAATTTCAATTTCTCATTGATTGACGGTAATACTGTCTCTATGTATAATCATATAATAAAACAATATTATAGACTTTGAATATGTTGCTACAGGGATTTATCAACCCTCAAAAAGCAATATTCACCTCGCTTTCAGCTCGGTGAATATAACTTTACAGGTTGATAAATCCCAGTAGCAACCTACAGCAAAGTCAATAATTGTATATTGTTAAGTTAAGGGTTTTTGACTGAATAGGTTTAAAACTACCAACACAATATGAATGACATTTAAAATTTGCCAATATGACATAAACTAGGCCAATATGGATTTTTAGCCGAGTTGCAACGATGTCGAACTCGGCTATTGGCGGACATGTTTCCGGATGATAACTCAACAAATCTGCATCCAATTGATATAAAACTTTGATGTATTGTTGGGTACCAATAGGGAAGGAAACCTATTGATTTTGGAGAAAGTAGGCCAAATTTCAAGGTCACAGTGACCCAAAATGGACTGAAAATTTCAGAAAAATTTGGGTTCCGGATGATAAATATCTCATGTGCACACTTTGTTCAATAACTATTATCAAAATTTATGTAAATTCTAAAACCTAAGGATTAGCTCCCTCCATCGCAGTTTTGTCCTTGGCTATATTTGATATTACTGATTATTCGGATTTTATTTGGTTTTATGCATTTTAAACATTATTATTTTTTTTTGAAATTATGGATTTTCTTTGTTTGGGTTCTAGTGCTGCTGATGAGGAATTAATTTCCGAAATGGCCATACAGCTCATTAAAATTATTGCAGTTGGAGTTAACACATGTGTTATGGTCTCATGTTCATTTACTCCATATCCTTTCGTGAAATATTACATCTAATTGAAATTATACTTTGATATATTGTTGGGAATTTAAAGGGGAGAAACCCTGTTAATTTTGGAGAAAACAGGTCAAGGTCAAGGCCAGAGTGACCCAAAATAGACTGAAAATTTCAAAAAATTTGATTTCCGGATGATAGTGTACATTCAGTTGAAATGAAACTTTGATGTATTGTTGGATACCAGGAGAGCAGGAACCGTATTCATTTTGGAGTAAGAAGGTCAAAGGTCGGGGTCACAGTAACCGAAATTGAATGAAAATTTCAGAAAAATTTGGTTTCCAGATGATAAGTCGAAAAGTTTACATCTTATTGATATGAAACATGGGTATGTTGTTGGCTACCTAGAGAAGAGGAACCCTATTGATTTTGGAGTAAGTAGGTGAAAGGTCAAAGCGACCGAAAAAGAACTGAAAATTCCAGAAAAAATTGGTTTTCGGATGATTACTTGAAAAGTTCACATTCAACTGAAATAAACTTGGATATGTTGTTGGATACAAGGAGTGAAGAATTCTAAGGATTTTTTTTTTAGAAAATAGGTCAAAGTTCAAGGTCACACTGACCAAAAAATGGTTTTAAAATATCAGAAAAATTAAGTTTCCACAAGATAACTCAAAAAGTTTAGATTTAATTCAAATCAAACTTTGACATATTTTTGGATACTATTAGGAGAAGAATCCTATTTATTTTTTGGGCAAGAGGGCCAAAGTTCAAGGTCACAATGAATGAAAATAAATTGAAAATTTGAGAAAAATTTAGATTTTGGCCATTAACTCAAAACATTTACATCCAATTCAATTCCACCTAAGACAAGAAAAAGAGAAGAAGCGTGTAGATTTTTGGTAAGTAGGTCAAAGGTCAAAGTCATGTTGACTGATAGCATAATCTCATTCAAAGAAATTTGAGCATTTTCTTTGCTCCCAGGTGTTTTATAAACCTGTTTTGATTAAAATTTTGGATATTAGATAGGAAAGATAATAGACAGACAATTTTAAAAATATTGAGGTCTCCACATTAACTTGGTCACATAATATTTGAAGTTGAAACTCGGCTTGTGTACCCTGTTGCCATTTAAATTTTTCCATATTGGCCTAGTCAAAAATTTTATTATAAGATCCTGTTGATTTATCGTCTGTCGTTATGACAACATTTAAATAAGCTAGTAGTGCATAACTTGTCATCTGATGCCGGGTTATGACAGGACGCAAGGTCTATCAAAATAAAAAGTAAAGAAATGCTAGAGAGAAATTGATACATTTATGAAAATAAAGTTAATTTATAAGGGTATCAGTGTGAAATGTTTCATTTTGGAATAGTCATAGAACCCCGATAAGTCACTTTGGCCTGAGGCGCAATATACTTTGGATCTGTGGCAATGGCAATGTGAAAACATTACGCAATAATACTATACTAAAATATAGAGGCAGTTCGATCAACAACTATTGTTTTGGTCCATACGAGGGAAATCCGGATCAGAATTAGAAGTGACCAATGAAATCCATCGACAGATCAGTCTCTGATGTCACACTATAACTATAGTTCGACAAGATTCGAGTGGACTATTACTCTTGTTTGACAAGACATGCGCAGTTAACCATAGCATTGCGTAATCTTCCGGTACAATAGTGAGTTCGATCTTGCTAATGTTGAACAATAGTTACTATTGTTGTGGATCGAACTGCCTCATAAAATATAAACGATTTGGTATTATTTGCCCTCTGTCTTTTCCATTATGTTCATTTCACAGTGATAAAGTCATGTCATTTTTCTAACGAGATTGATAACTATTATGTCTATTTGAGTCTATGATGATGTTTATTTCGCTGAACTTGATAACTCTTTATTCAGGGGCCGACGACCTGTCGTTGGGTGTGGGGTTTCCTCACCGTTCATTGAAAATCTTTTGTTATTACTCCCCTTTGGGTCGTTGTCTCTTTGACACATTCCCCGTTTCCCTTCTTTTTTCTATTTACCTGTAGCATAAAATGTTCATAGCCATGCTTTCCAATAGGAATACCAAACTGATCTGGAAAACACTCTCCATGGACTCCTATAGCCCATACATTTAGTTGGGAACAATATGATGGACCTTCCATTGAATTACATGTTGCTGGATTGTTCAGCTTCGTGTGGTTTTCTAATATAAAAGAATGTTATTTGTGAGAATGGTTTTATAGTTACATAAAGGATACAGAATCTTTTTCTCTTATACATCAACAATAAGTCCTGCTTTGCACCTTATGTTACTTTGTTTTTCACATTGTTAGTACTTAAGTTTTGAGTGTTGTATTTGTGGTGTTTTTGTGTTTTGTGCTTAAGTTTTGAGTGTTGTATTTGTGGTGTTTTTGTGTTTTGTGCTTAAGTTTTGAGTGTTGTATTTGTGGCGTTTGTGTGTTTTGTGGGTGTAAACTGTCCTTGGTCTTCCGTCTTCCAGTGTTCTTGCTTTTGCCTTGTTTCTTGACTTTGATTCGATTTATGTAATCTTGTGATTTGTTTCTGCTGTATTCTACGGTCGTTGGTTAGTTTTGTGGCTTTGCTGTTTATTTTTGTACATTTTTTGTTTTGTTTTATCATGTTGCCGTCATTTGTTTCTGTGCTTTGTATACTTCCCCCTTTTTTCTTATTCGGTATTCGTTTGCCAATTTATTTCAGACACTACCAAAACTTTTTGTTGTACGGTATATACCAAGGATGCATTTGTTTCTGAAACTGGTAATCTGTATAAGACTTTCTTAATTTTGTCATGTCGACGACCTTTTCTGTTAAATATAGATTCACAACTGCTTCAATTCATATGATCGAGATAGTTTAATTTCAAATTCTAAAACGTGATACTGGCCGAAACAATGGAGAGTATTAAAATGCAGTATTTCACGAAAGGCAGCTGAAATCCGTTTTTCTAATGTTTTAAAGATGCATTCTCCTGAGGTTTCAGTCTCGGTTAAATCTCGTTTATGAATAATTCTTTAAACTTGCCTTAAGCTTATGAGTAAACATTTTATATTGATTTATATTATATAATAACTCGCCCAGTTGGTGTAAAAAATTATGTACCTACGACCAGTAGTTTTTGAGAAATGAAAAATCTTAATTTTGGACAAAAATTTACCATTGATCTCAGTCAGAATTTATCCTATTTTGGGATAGGGGTAATAAAATCCTTTTTCCAGAAAAGCATGCATTTTATTCATATGATTTATTTTTTAAGTTATTAAAGATGTAATTGTCCAACTATTCAAAACAAAAAGACAAATCTTGATTTTTATAGATTTAAAGATGTCTTGAAGTTGACCGAAAAAGGCAACATTTTCCTACAAAACTTTCTTAATATATCATCACGGACCTATGCTTTTAATAAGTGATGTTTCTTCAGAGTAATGAGATCTAACAATCTGGAAATTTTGACAAAAAACTTGGTGTTAGAAATCGATATTTTTTCCCAAAAATGGCCCCAAAAGAGACCAGATCGAAAACATTTGCACAAAACTACCAAAACATAGGGTTTTTCAAATGATTATAGCATAATAAAATGCACACGATGCATGGTTTTCTCCTCAAAAATGATTTTGTTCAAGGTCTTAGAATTTAGAAATATATGTTTCGCGAACAACTTGATGCAGGAAAATTTTGACCCCTCAGGAGAAAACATCCTTAAGGCGATACATTAAGACAACATTGCCCCCTTTTCTAAATGTATTCTTTAAGCGTGACGCCATCAGTCATGGTCGCATTTTTCATGTCGTTAAATGGGTAACCCTTACAGGCGGAAGACTGCAAATGATTTGACGTCATAAATTACAACCAATCACTGCATGCAAACAACATTCTCTCTATAGGGTAAATGTATTTCTCAAACTGGTTAGAAAATATGAACACGGGATAAAAGTTACAGAATATTAAAATTCTACTTCAAATAGTGCACTGCTTTAAATACCTTAGCCAATTGCGGAGCCATTCACATTCTTTAGAGAATATTGAATTTCTTGCAAACTAGAACTGTCTCCAATACAATCGATCAACGGCGTATTACACTATGTAAAATACCCAAGCCAAATGTGAAGCCATTCCGACTGCAGTGTGTATAATCTTTGTGCATATTTATTTCCACAGACAGACATTTGATGTAAAAAAAAATGGTTTTCAACTAGGTTGTGTTTACACCTTAAATACAGTAAATCAGGTCTTATCTTTTTAAAATAGGTCATGCTAGAGTGGGGTCTTTGATTAACTTTTACAGCAATATAAAAATGAAGGCACATTTTGTTCTGCACAACTTTGTAAGATTAAGATTTCTATCTCAGGGAAACATGGTAACAAGGTATCTACCTGATTTGTTCATTGCGGTAAAGATACTTGTCATTCTTTGCATTTTGTCGGCCTAATTGGGTAAAAATTGGGTATTAATGTATGAAAGATAACGGGAAACGCCCACAATGGCTGAAAATTACAATCACAAGCCACAGTATTCCAGATTTCTGTACAAGAAAAACAATAAAATGACAAAAGACAAACATAGAAAACGATAGGAACTCGGGATAGCCGGACTTGGTACTGGCACTAGAAAGAGCTTGCGGTAGGGCTAGCTAGCAGTGGTATGGGCTTTCTTTATACTATACGGAAACTGGATTTAAACAAGGGAAGTTTGGGTACCCATAAAGGTTGCTAGTGTCTCCCGAATTCCTATTGTTTTTCACATTTGTCTTTCATTTACGTTTTTTCTTGTGCCGTTCCTAAATTGTGGCCTGTCATTGTAATTTTCGGCCATTTTAGGTGTTTCTTGTAATCCACTTTTATTTAATTACGATATTTAAGGACTTACCTTTCTTATCACAACCAAACAAAACAATATGATGTACTATTTCTTTTTTATCCAACAATGGATTCATGGCGATCACGTGATAGTCACCGTCTAAAGGCACGTGGAAATGTGTGCACATGTATCTACTTCCTTTTTGTTGGACCTTTGTTTCTGGCATTCTCAGAGTGAGAGTTTTCACATCTGAAAGAAATATTCTTATATCTTTATACTTATTTCTTTATGTTTCTAGCAAAATGATATACCTGATTATGTTCAGACAACATTTCTGGGTTCTCTACATCCAATGCATAAATTAACGTCAAATCTCTGATACTCGATAAATGATAAAATCCATTAAATATGTATAACTTGTATTCTATGTTTCAGGTCTGGAATTTCAAGTCAATAGTTAATATTGATACATTAGAGAATGTGAGTATTTTATAAAACTTTAAAGAAACCTTATCCCAAATTCTGTTTTAGGTTCCCATAAAACGAGGAAATAAACAAATCAGGATCACAAAACCATAACTACGACAGCCAAAATTAAACAATTCAGAAGTTGTTCTAGCATTCAAGACAAATAGTAGCCTTGTGTTATTCCGTAAACCCCAAAAACGGCACTACAACAACGTGTATGATTGGCGAAATATTCGCGGATGAAATGGATCGAATTGAACAGATAGTCGCAATACCAAAAATGTAACACAGTGTTGCCCTCAGCCTACGGCTTACAGTTTAGTCCTCGGGTCAAACAAAAAAGCTGTTGTTTTCACACCTCGTCAATATTTGTATAATATTTAAGATTTATTTACCAGGATCTTCATTAACAGCAGGGCAGTTGAAATCATTGCTTTCACATTTCAGCCACTGATTTTGCACCTGACATTTTTTACTTTCAACTGGCTCACATATCCCTGAAAAAAGAGAATCATATGACTAAAACATTGTTCTAAATCTATGAATTACATGATTTTCTAATATCAGATATGAGTTAAGATACTTGACTAAAACGTATTGTACTTTTTTATGGAAACTTGGGGAATAAATATTATAGATACATGGTAGAATCGTTAGAATATAGCAAAAGCTAAATACTATTGTAATTTTAGTACCATTGTTGAAAGAATATATTTGCTCTGATTTTTTTCAGGTGTCTCGATTGTTCAATGAACTGGCAATTAACAAATTTGTCACCCTAAATGGAAGACACTGTCCAATACTAGTAGTTACTTTAAGCAATCGACTAAACATATCAAATCAGTCTACCTCTATCAGCCTACCGACTGACTTGTTGGGAGTAAAACAACATGGCAGCAACAATAAACAGTTTTCTACACATAAAAGGTGTTTTACTTTTCGAGACATAAATTATATTAAAGCAATTGAAAGGAGTTGACTGTACCTGGATGGGTCACTTTAGAATTTGATATATGTTTACTATCAGTATCTAACCACTGACATGATGGATCTCCTAGTTCTTCCCCATTAGTACGACCATCTCCGTCTGAATCAGCTTCACAAACTTCTCTCGTCCATAACTGCAACGTAAAAATACTTATTATGCTTAACAACTTGTTAGTCTTAAGACAGTCAACTCTGTTATTCCCTCTTGGCTTTTAAACGTTTAAAAATTCCAAATAAATACAAAACATACTTAAAATGATGAGTAACACACACTTATGTTAGTAAAAGTCGATAAGACTTATCCAGAAACTGATAGAAACGAAACAGCTTTACATTAAATACAATACAATTCTCACTCGCACAGAACTAATTAAAGGACAATTCTTTGATCTTTTCTCTTCTCTTAAGGTAGATCGGTAGTTCTCCGTCATTTTGATTTTGTTATTTATGCTGTTATGGTATTATCTGCTTTTTAAATAAGCAAATATTTTTATTTGTAATTAATCAATGAATATTATATCCATAATACAAGATGCAAAGGACCTACATGGGCTTTATTTCACATGTCTTTATCTAATTAGACGAGGTATGGTAACTTGATAATTAAATAAATTGGAAGAGGGTTTTTTGAAAAAGGGAGATAATCTGCTAAAAATATTTTACATAGATATTACTGACCCCCATTTTTCTTTTTATTTTGTGAAAGTATGTTCAAAGGGCTACTACATGAGTAAACTAGAAAGAAATCTATGGATTAGTTTAAAAGAAATCAACAATATACCTGTTTTTCCCTATATATTCATTAGAAATATTTGATTATTATGACATCAGATATTTTAAAAACAAGCATGGTGACCACCCTTTTTAATTTTTTTTTTATTTCAATGCTTATATAATAAGGAAGCTTACCTGTAAAAATTTTTAAAAAATCTATGGAAAAAAATTTGGAGTATCCATCTACCTTAAATACTTAAACTCTTTACCTGTCCTGTGTTTAATTTACTCTGATAAAGCTCCATACCAAACGGATTAAGTTGTCCGCCTCCCTCAGGCCTAACATGTCCAACACCACTCCAGGTGACGTTATTTTTACATGGATGTGGTACTTTGTCTCCATTAGGAATCATAATTTGATATGATGGATACGTGTGACAACAAACAATGCAACTCAGAAAGGCAATGAAAGTTGTTAATCTGCAAAATAAAGCCGTGAGAAAAAGCTGGCATTACAATATTCCCAAACTCAGAAAGGCAATACATGTTTTTAATATGTAAAGCAAAGCAATGAAAGAACTAGCATGACAATATTTGTAGGATACCACAGAGAAGACTTTTCCGAAACTTTTAACGTAATTACACGCACCTGCATCTTACATAGAGGAAACCCTCAGAATAATGATGTGGCAGTTATTTGCTTTCGTCACATTTTATTGCAAATAGTGTCATTATTATTATTATGATTATTCGGATTTCGTTTGGTTTAATGCATTTGAAACAATTTTTTGAAATTATGGATTTCCTATGTTTTGGTTATAGTGCTGCTGATGAGGAAGTAATTTCCGAAATGGCCATTCAGCTCATTGAAATTATTGTAGTTCGAGTTAACATATGGGTTATGGTCTCATATTCATTGACTCCATATCCTTTTGTAAAATATTTAATACAGGAGTTTGTCTTTTAATGCAGTGTGGAGTCGGTAAAGCAATTCCCTGTGTTTGAGATGTATGCTCTTTATTTTCCTTAGATATGATGTACTTGTACATGAGATTATATCTCATGTGTACAACTTGTTTATAACTTTAATCTAAAATTTATGTAAATTCTAAAACCTAAGGTTTAACTCCCTCTATCGTAGTTTTGTCCTTAGCCCTATTTGATATTACTGATTATTCGGATTTCGTTTGGTTTTATGCATTTGAAACATTTTTTGAAATTGTGGATTTCCTATGTTTGGGTTCTAGCGCTGCTGATGAGGAATTGATTTCCGAAATGGCCATTAAGCTCATTAAAATTATTGCAGTCAGAGTAAATATATGGGTTATGGTCTCACGTTCATTTACTCCATATCCTTGTGTAAAATATTTAATACAGGAGCTTGTCTTTAAATGCAGTGTGGAGTTGGTAAAACAATTCCCCGTGTTTGAGATGTATGCTCTTTATTTTCTTAGAAATGGCGTACTTGTACATGAGATTATATCTCATGTGTACACCTTATTTATAACTTTAATCTAAATTTATGTAAATTCTAAAACCAAAGGTTTAACTCCCTCCATCGTAGTTTTGTCCTTAGTCTATTTGATTTTACTGATTATTCGGATTTCGTTTGGTTTTATGCATTTGAAATATTTTTTAAAATTGACGATTTCCTATGTTTGGGTTCTAGTGCTGCTGATGAAGAATTAATTTTCCCGCGAAATGGCCATTCAGTTCATTCAAATTATTGCAGTTGGAGTTAACATATGGTTTATGGTCTCATGTTCATTTACTCCATATCCTTACGTAAAATATCTAATATAGGAGCTTGTCTTTTAATGCAGTGTGGAGTTGGTAAAACAATTCCCCGTGTTTGTGATGTATGGTCTTTATTTTTCTTAGATATGGTGTACTTGTACATGAGATTATATCTCATGTGTACATCTTGTTTATAACTTTAACCTAAATTTATGTAAATTCTAAAACCTAAGGTTTAACTCCCTCCATCGTAGTTTTGTCCTAGTTCTTTTTGATTTTACTGATTATTCGGATTTCGTTTGGTTTTATGCATTTGAAACATTTTTTGAAATTGTGGATTTCCTATGTTTGGGTTCTAGTGCTGCTGATGAGGAATTAATTTCCGAAATTACAATTCAGCTCATTGAAATTATTGCAGTCTGAGTTAACATATGGGTTGTGGTCTTGTGTTCATTTACTCCATATCTTTTCGTAAAATATCAAAGATAGCTTCTGAATTTAGAAAGTTTTTATGCAACTTTTCACCAATAAAACTGTAATGAGAGTTAAATATTCAATGCAAATTTTATAGCAGTTATTCAGGTGTTTTACTCCTTATAATGTCTTTATCTAAAAAGCTTCAAAGTTAGCATTTTGGTCTGTTATTTTAGATATTTGCATAAGTTGTCGAAATGCGCAAATGCAGAATTTAAATTCACAGTAACTTCGGTATTAGCATTTTTTAGAACAATTGCTAAAAAAAATTTAATTCAATTTAAAGCCTAACTTCCTCAAAATAAACAAAAATTATGTATTGTAAAATATTCTTTTTTTATTGATTTTACTAAGTCCAATCCTCTAACCAAACAAAAAACCCAACTTCTGACATAAAACGTGTTTAGACCGTTAAAACTGAAACGTAACCCTATTACAGTGTTTCAAGTGAGAACTTTCTTACTAGCAGCTAAAACAGTTTTAACAAGTAAAAATAAAAATAGGTCCATTTGATTTCATCAAAAGCTATTGCAAGCTGACTAATGGTGAATGGGAAGGTGTGAAATGTTTGGCTCTATACATCAAAATACAGTAGTTATTTTCAATTTCAAAAGAGCTGTAGGGTATTATTTCCTATTGTAGAATTTTGTGAAGTTTTCTGTGTAGAAACATAATTGTTATATTGTTAAAATATGAAATAAAACTTGAGGGGGGGGGGGTCCACTGTGCATTTAAGCGCAAAAGCTGAAATTGAAAATTTAAGGATTTTACATAGAAATGATAGGAAAAATAATTATATGAAAGGATAGCTTCAAGAATGTATTAAAGATTTTGTTCATACTTTGCATGTGTTTTGAAATCATCATATAGTTTACATATAAAAAATAAAAAAATAATGGTCACCATTGAAATAAGAGAGATAAATTGTGAAATGTTAATTTCTCGAGTCATATATATAAAATGCTTTTGTAAAATTACATCCCTTGCATAATTTCTTCGTTCTGAGAATCCAGAAACAAATCTAAAGCACATGGGTTTTAAGTCACCTTTTTTTGTAACGAAAATGATATAAAGGTGCCAATTAATAAAACTTTCAAATACTTTGGAACTGCCTATACAACTATTTTGTTAAATCTTAATGAATGAAACCTAAATGAGCATACCGGTATATTAGACAAAAATGGCGGAATAATACCACTCAGATATCTTAATTTTCTGTCAATTTATGCAAAAGTTTTAGCTGCTAGCAAGACATGAAACACCGTAAATTTTCTGAATTGATAGCAAATTTGAAAATTAATATATGTGCATGGAAATTTAAAAGGCAAGCGACATGTTTTTATGGCAAGACTTTTTCCTGCGTTGTAAACCAAACAAATTACCAAGTGGTTAGCATGCATATCAACAAAAGTTTTTAAGCTTTTGCATAAATTAAAACTTTTTATATGTTGATTTCCCTGTACCGGTTGACATTTTGGAACATAGGTACATTTGTATCTGATTTTTTGTCCACATAAGAATATTTCGTTAATGTCGTTAATTTAGGCTTAAATTTGATCCGACATTAATACCGATTACTTTTAAAAAACAATCATGAACTTGCACTTTACGATTCAAATAATATTTCAAGTCTGGACCCTCACGTAAATAGCTTTTTTCAGCATAGCAGAGAATGTCCCAATGCTTTATAACTTTCAAGATACAATACCCTATGTTCCATTATAACGTATCCTTTTGAACGGGTAAAGAGGAACTGATAATGACAATTACATTTAACATTTGATACTAGTAGTTGTTGTAGCATTAGAACAAAAAATTGTTATTACTTTAAAATATATTTGAAAATCAAAACATTTTTTTACCATAAGAAATCTACTTTGGGGAACTAGTTTTGCCAATATTTTGAATTCTCAATCCCAATAACTCCCAATGGTCGTAAAAGTGATTAAAAAACTGAGTAAAACTCCAATTATAATGCAGAACTTCTTTAATAATTGCTATGCCAGTACTTGTGCATGTTGTCAAAGAAAGGAATAGCCATTTAATTTTACAGAAGCAAAACTTAATTCCATGAAACAAAATATTAAAGTTGTGGTAAAATAAGTTAATGTAAAATGAATGCAGTAACGAAAGAAAAGAACAAACACTTATAATGTAAACTCAACATCAGATACATACAAAACACTCACAATTTATTTGTTCTGTACATATTCTAGTCTGTTTCTACAAAAGAGAAAAATAACAATGAAACTTGGTAACTATGGCTACATAATATAGACAATAAAAACTCTACTGTTGGTGTTCTTTACATATATATAACTAACAATAATGATGTTCGGCACTGTTATCTTCCATAGTCTAAAAAAGTCTTGTGTTTTTTCGTATTTTTTTATTATTCCATTACTTTTTATTGGTTCCAGTCCTATCATCGTATAAGGTATATTTTCTGTCTGATTTGCAATTGTTTTATCACACTTTTACTATAGTAGAGTTTAAATATATGAACTGAAAAAGGTTTTGGCAGAAACTGAACATTTCGGAGTTATCTTCAATTAATATGAAATGACAATGCAATTTGCTACACGCAGGTTAATAGTTTTAATGGTGTTAGTCTCTGACATCACATAAAATTCCCTATATCTGTTATATTCTGGATAGTTGTTAAAAGAGTATTTTAAATATCTTTTAAAAAATCGCAAACCAATTAAAAACTTTAAAAAATGATAAGAATTATAAATAGAATGAAATCAACTGAAGTTGATATTTTTACTCATATCTCAATAAATATATACACCAAATTTAACTAATTAATTGTAAGGAAAATAAATTTACCTTTTGCAATTCTGGATTTTTAAAACATGTATGTTTTTGAGAATATCATGTAAATACACATTTTATTAGAAATATGTCACATTCGTCATTTCCGTACTTCCTGTTTCTGGAGCCACAGGCATTTTACTGAAAGATATAATGCATGATACATTATTCATGGTCAAACAATATTCAATTTAATCAAGAAAATAATAATTATGATAAATGAACTAATAAAGAATAATTAGAAAGGCCTTTTCAAATTATATTTCAAAAAAGAAATTTACCTGTGTATTTCATGTGAAAATCATCGCTGTTTAAAAAAATATGTAGAATTCATTTCATTTCAGTCTGTATTTAAATCATTACAATACGAAAAGATTTGAACATAAAATTATTTCTAAAAACCCGAGAAAATAGTTTGTGATGCTCTTTGTAATTAGTGGTATAAAAAATACAAAACGCAAACCAAAATGAGCTCTGGAAAATTTTTAAACAGCGACTGTTTTTACATGAAACACAGGTAAATTACTGCACTTTTTTTTATCTGATGTAGTTTACAGTTTGAACTACTTTATTACATTTTTAATGTAATCTTTATGAGGTATGTTATACTTAATTGTTCTCTATATTTAAATTTGTTGGTCCGCTTGTTTTGCTGAAATTGAACATTTCCTATCGGTTGTTGTTTTTCTAATTATTATTTTCTGAACACATTATATTTTCTAACAAAAGTTTCCAATTTCTGTCGAAATAATTTCTTTTTCTGTTCTTAAATAAGAAAACATATATAACATATATTGAATTGCTTTGTAACATCTCTTGTATTTTACTGTTCGTACTACTTTGTTATATATGTTGTAGTTTACTGTTTGTACTAGTTTTCACATCTGTTGTAGTTTACTGTTGATGCTACCCTGTTACATCTTTTGCATATAACTGTTTTTAATGCTTTTCAACATTTTTGTTATTCACTGTTTGTATTGCATCATTTGTTGTATTTTACTGTTTCGTCTTCTTTAATACATCTGTTGTATTTTACCCATTCTGCTTTGTGGCATCTGTTGTTTTTTACTGTTGATACTCTTTTGAAGCATTTGTCGTATTCCGTTTGGACTACTCTGTTACATCAATTGTTTTACTGTTTGTACTGCGTTGTTAACTCTGTTGTATTTTACTCTCCTTATTTCGCATTTCACTATTTTCTACTTTGTTAAAATCTGTTTTTTTCTGATTGTTCTTCTTTGTTTCCCTTGCTGTTTATTTTTTTTACTGTTTGTACCACTTTGCTACATCTGTTTTATATATGTTTGTACATGTTTGCTATATAACAAAATACTGAAGTCACTGTAAATCTTACTTCTGCATATGCACATTTCGACAACTTATGTCTCTTCAGTGCAGATGTTGTAGTTCACATAATACATTACTCGGTAACATCAATTTATCTGTTTGTGAGACTTGATAACATGTGTTGTATTTTACTGTTTTTACCGCTTTGTTTACACTTTTGTGCTTCTTTGGTACATCTGTTGTCTTTCACTCTTTTTACTGCTTTACTGCTATTGTTTTTTTTTAATCTGTAATACTTTGTTATATGTGGTTTAACCTCCATCTTACATACCCAAATGAACTCGAAATTAAAGAGACCTCTGATACACCATCATCAGCATCATACCTTAACCTATACCTCTAAATTGACAACTCTGAAAGTCTGAAAACAAAACTTTACGACAAGAGTGATGATTTCGACTTTGCAATAGTGAACTTCCCGTTTTTTAGCAGTAATATTCCCACAATTCCAGCATATGGTGTGTACATTTCACAACTCATTCGCTATTGTCGTGTCTGTAGTTTTAAAGCGATTTTGTTAACAGAGCGAAATTACTGTCTCAAAAACTTATACATCAAGGATATGTTCAGTCACAGTTGCAATTGTCACTACAGAAGTTTTACTGTCGTCAACACGATTTGACAGACCGTTACAATGTTGCTATTTCACAAATGAGAAAACATATCTTTTGGTAGATCCAGAGTTATTACCTGATTGTGACAAAACCAGTGTGACGGGAGTCACGCGTGGAGCAGATCATGCTTACCCTTCCGGAGCACCTGATGATACCTCAGTTTTTGTAGAGATTCATACTGATAGGGCTTTAGTTATGTGGCGTTCTTGTTCATTTTTGTTTATTTGTTTTGTCTTGGTCATACTGTCTCAGTTCGTGTTGGATATGATTTGCCGTGATTTTGGATTTATGATTTTAGAATTCCCCCTTTCCTCGTTCTTGCCGATGTATAATTACTGATTGTACACCATTTTGCGTTTTGCTTTTTGTATATGTATAACTGTCCTAAATTTGTTCTATTTAACTGCATTCACATTTTGTTGCATTATTGTCTGTTTTACCCTTTGTCCTATTTCGTTACAAATATAGCACTTTAATGTTTTTCCTACCATTGTATTACTCTTGTTGTATCTTAATTTTTTTCTACTATGCTATATCTGTAGTAACCGTTTGCACTACTTGTTACACATGTTGTGTACCCTTTGTAACATCTGTTATACTTAAGTGTGTGTCCAGCTTTACAACATCTGTTATATTTATAGTATTTTACTGTTGGTGTTATTGGTTTTATGCTTTTTGTATTTAAAATTTTTATTACTTTTGTTACATCTGTTGTATTTAATTGTTTGGCCTTCAATATTGCATCTGCTGTGTTCTACTGTGTGTATATTTTGTTGCATTTCTCGCTTTTGATTATTTGTACTACTTCATAAAATTTGTTTTATTTAATTGATATGATTGTTTGTTAAATCGATTACCTAACAGATCTTTCAAAAACATGTATGCTTCACTGACCGTGTTTGTGTGTTTTGTGGGCATGTAGTGGTCTTCTGCCTTCTGGTGTTCTTGCTCTTGCCTTGTGTCTGGACTTTGATTTATGTAATCTTGTGTTTTGTTCCTTCGGTATTATACTGCCGTTGTTTTACATTCAACTGTTTTGTACTTTCATGTTATATATATTGTGTTTTGCTTTATATACCATTAACATACTTCGGTACATCTGTTGTATTATATTTTACGCTTTAATTTTCATACTGTTTTGTGATATCTGTTTCCTTCCCTTGTTTATACTTCTGTGCAATATTTTTTTAATTTTACTTTTTTGACACATTTGTCATATCTATTATATATTACTGTTTTATTCCTCTGTTACATCAGTTGTTTCTTTCTGCGTGTAGCAGTGTGTAACATATTTTCTGTTAACGACTTATTCCTTTTTGTAACATCTTTTGTATTATACTGCTTTTACTACTGTATTACATCAGTTGTATCTTACTGTTTGAACTACTTTGTTAAATCTGTTGTATTTTGTTATTACTGTTATATTCCACTTTTTCACTACCGCGTTACATCATTTGTATTACTTTGTTATATTTGTTGTATTTAACTGTTCGTATTACTCTGTTTTATCTGTGGTATTTTACTGTTTCTGCTGCTTTGCTATATTTATTGTATTGCATTGTTTGTATTACATCGATACATCAGTTATATCATTTGTGAAATTTGATGAGTTGACAATTGAAACAAGACCTACTGTATTTTTTTAGATTGACTAGAAAACAGTATATCAAAAAATTTTATCGCATGTTACTAAAAATAGTAATGCATATCGCATGTTCCTAGGAATGTTTGTAAGAACATTGAAATCTTATTTAATTCATTTCAATTTATTTTTAAAGAATCGATTCGATATACTATACATACTGACTGTAATTATACTTAAATATTTTAACTTTTGAAGAATATAGAATTTTTTTTAATATTTTAGAATATATCTTGCATTTAGACAAAAGAAAAAAGAATAATATATTCAGCGTTTCTCTAATTAATGATATAACAATTATAGTCTGTGTATGAGGTCGACACGATGTTATATCGACATGGAAAAGCATTTCGAACTCAGATTTCATCCTCGGTCGATATGCTTTTACCAGGTCAATATATAGAGATTAATACACGTCCTTTTCCATATCAGCACGGTTATCATCCCGAGACTCCCATATCAGCCCGAGGCGCTATCAGCCCGGTGATATGGCTATTTCAGCCCGGGTGTGATGAAAACTCGTATTTGGAAGTATATGATAAACAGATTAAGACACGACCTTTTCCATATCAGCACGTTTATCATCCCGAGGCGCTGATATGGAAAAGGCCGTGTATTAATCTCTATGTATTGACCTCATACAAAGACTATATTTCTTTAATATCTCTTGTAATTTTCAGATGTTTATCTGAATGTTTTGCGTCTGAAAAAAAAGTTATCTGAGTAAAAGAAAACAATGCATTAAGATTGAAAATGTCTGTAGTGATTTTGAATATATGTATAAAGGCGTACCACAAGGATCTATATTAGGACCTGTTTTATTTAATATTTTTATTAATGATATCTTTTATGTTGTAGATAAAAGTACACTCTATAATTATGCTGATGACAACACTTTATCATATTCAGATTATAATTTAGAAAATGTCGTACAGACTTTGGAGACTGACAGTCTTAAATTACTCGATTGGTTTGATTATAACCTTATGAAAGCCAATCCAGACAAATTTCAAGCTCTAGCTATTGGTAAAAAATCTTTTGATCGTAAAATTATTTTTGAATTAAATGAAAATAAACTTGAATGTGAAAATGATGATAAACTGTTAGGTATTACAATTGATTACCAATTAAATTTTGATAAACATATTTCAGAAATTTGTAAAAAAGCATCTCGGCAACTGAATGTATTAAAACGAATTGGTAAATTTTTAAATAAAATTGGTAGATTAACAATATATTACTCTTTCATTCTTTTTAATTTAAATCACTGTCCTCTTACTTGGCACTTTTGCAGTGAAAAAAATACTTTAAAAATGGAAAAAAATACAAGAAAGAGCTTTACGTGTTGTCTATAACAACTACACAAGTAATTATGATGAACTGTTGGAATTGTCTAAATTACCCTGCCTTCAAGTACGAAGGCTGAGAACAATTGCTCTCGAAACATTCAAAATAATTAATAAAAACTGTCCGTCTTATCTTCATGATCTTATAAATATAAAACAACATCAATATTCTTTCAGATATAACAACACAGCTATAGTCCCCCAAGTCAGAACAACTAGGTATGGTATCAACTCCTTCCGTTATACTGCTTCTAAACTGTAGAATGATTTGCCAGATCATTTTAGAATTGAAACAAATTTTAATCAATTTTCTAAATTAATAAGTACCTGGTCTGGCAACTCATGTCACTGTAGTGCATGTAAATAATTTACAGTCGCTTTGCTTATACTGCTTTTTTGCTTACTTGCTTTTTATGAAAATGTCCGTACAAATTGCAGCTTTTTTGTCATAACTTCTAACTTGTGCCATCATGCTTTTGTTTTTATTGCATTGCTGTTTATTTGTGTGAACTTTGCTTAATATGTGTATCATGCTTTTATTTAAATTTGTGCTTTCTTAAATTATATATATATGTGTGCTATGAATTATGCTTTTATTTGCTTTATGTGCTTTTTTTAAAAAATGTTTTGTGCTATGTGTTGTAATGTGCTGTAACTGTCTGTCTTAATTATGTACTGCATGTGCTTCTGTTTGTTCTTTTTAAGTTTTTATATAAAGACGATTTAAAAGCTCTTGAGAGCTTATGTTATATTGTTGTTATATATATCGTCTTTAAATAAAGCTTTTGAACTTGAACTTGAACTTGTCTTATAGTAGTGTGACCGAGCGACGATTTTGCAGAAATAGAGTAAAATAGTAACACGCTCATACATGTATTATATATCTGTAGAAAAATAAGATAATTGTTTATTGAAATAACCCTATCGTAGATATTGAGGGATTTTAACGTCAGCTCCTAAAATTTGGACAAAAATTTCATGCGCCTTGAAAAGATTCAGTTCACCAACAAAATATTGCAAAATTGAAAAAAATATATAATGTAAATTTATGTAATAGGATAAGTCAGTGATTTAGTAATTCTTGTAACTGATTTGTGTTCATCTTTTTTCAATAAGTTTCAAAGTTAACATTTCATTAAAAGGTGTGTCAATTATTTTAATTTGTGGATTTCCAAATGTTTTGATGTGATCTGCACTGAAGAGATATAAGATTTCGAAATGCGAATATGTAGAAACTAAATTAACAGTTATTTAAATATTAGCACCTACGAATTTAAGAAACCCTTTCAACCCTTAGGAATTGTATCTTTTTAAGTTTTATCTGACAATTATTTACAGGAAACCTTTACGAAAATTTTGATATAAATCCCTTTTAAATTAAACAAAATTTGTGAGTAGTATATATAGTTTCTACAACGAGAACTAAGTTGATTATGAAATTTCTCACATCGAGTTAAATAAATTTTGTAAATGTTTGAAAACGAGGCTTGCCGAGTTTTTAAACATTTGAAAATTTATTTAACAAGATGTGAGAAATTTCAAAATTAACGTGTTTAAGTTGTAGAAAATGTTTCTCTAATGCCATAATGTAAAGCACCGAGGATTATGTTCCGAATAGATTTGGCGGGAAATTCCACGCGAGTTGTTCTCTCACTAGTGACGAGAAATATTTTTATCACATCGGTCAGGCGTTGGTTAAATTTGCTAGAAATTAGAGAAATCATATTCTTTTACTCCGCCTAAAAATGTCAGGGTATAAAGCAGTCCTTTTTTCCGACCGTTCGTTAAACCGTTAGTCACTCTTTGATTTCAAGTTGATATCTTGAGTTTGCTTCAGAGGAAAATTTTAATACTATTCATAAAATATATGTCAAATTCAATTTTCATTGGGATTGATTTTGCGTGCCAGAGATATTGGCCTTCAATTCCGCAAAATTTTGAAATTTCATGGTTTCCGAATTATAACTTGAGTCTGCCTTTAGGAAAAGTTCTAAACCTTTAGAACAATGATACTAATTATAAAATTCAAGTCAAGTTCGATTTTCACAATGACCGGATTTCGCGTTCTCGAGTTTATGCTCTTGATAATGACTTGAGTTTGCTTTGATGTACAGTTGTAGTATTTTTGACAATATAACTATTTATGAAATACAGATCATTGTCTATTTTCACTATTTGGGATCAAGAGTTATTGTCCTTGAATTAAACAAAATCTTCCAATAATTTCATTGTTTCCAGGAATGTTTTAATATTTAGGGTAAATACTACTATCAATTCAATACAGGAAGGTCAGGGTCGAATTTTTACTGTGATTGGATTTTGTTTTATAAAATTATTGCCCTGGAGCCGTGTCATCGAAAGTATCAAAATTTGTCCTAAGACATATCTTAAGACGAAAATTAGGACCATCTTAGGACTGTCTTATGACATAGCTTAGGGTGCACATCGAAGTCGTCCTAAGACCATCTTAGTAAAGACGTCCTAACTTTGGTCTTAAGTGTTGTTTTTATCATTGATTAAATTGGGTAAACAAATTTTTAGTGACATCCTAATGGCATAAACGGACAGATATTATTTCAAAAATATTTTAGGAAACTTATGACATCTTTTGTGAATATTAAACAATTAATTGCAATTAGTTCTAACAAAATATTGCTGCTTTTTACTGATATATAAAAATGAAAATTATAAAAAATATACTTGTTTTTATTTTTGGTTTTAAACCCTTAAATCTAATAGTTTTATTGAATTCGATATTCTTATAAAAAGAAATCAATAGATGAGATGATTTGTCAATATCCAATATAATAAACAATGACGAAAGAACATCTCGTGCGCTATTGTTACATGATTGTATATGATGAATAAAAATCATTGAACGTATCACATTTGCACCGTAAAACGCAAAAATAGGTATGCTACATTAGTTAGAACCAGTTAAGAAACATTTAAATGGAGAAGAACAAATAATTTGGCCAATTCTATAAGTTAAGACAGACTTAAGACACCTCCGTAGCAGTCCTAAAGTTAGGATAAATTTTGAGATGTATCCTAAGTTAGGAGATGTTCGATGACCCCACTTAAGACTAAGAATTGTCATATGATGGTCTTAGGACATATCTTAGTCCTAAGACACCTTCGATGACATGGGCGAATTTCGCAACATATTTAAATTCTATGGTTCGTCGTATGTTTTGATATTATGTTTTGATATTATGTTAACATGCTACTAAGTATAAAATACAAATCAAATTTAATTTTTATCTTAATCGGATTTCGCATAACAGAGGTATTATCCTTGAATTATGGAACATTTTTAAATTCTATACTTTTCAGATGATAACGCGAGTATGGTCTGTAGAAGAGTTTTAATATTTCGGATATCGACAAGATACTCTGCTTGCATCCGTTATATTAGCTATGAGATCTAATGACCTTAAATTTTTACACACATATTGGCCTCTCATTGATACTGCCAATGTCTACTGAAATATATAATGATTCTTGACAAACCCTTCGGGAAGTTTCGAGTTTGATCTTTCTACCGTAGTGCGACAATGCTTTACCAGCAGACAAGAGTCATTGAGCTAGCCGGCAGTGTAGCGGCGAGTACCCCTCGACCCATCTTTCAAAATCACGTATTGTCATTTTCTCTCCTTTCCAGATTGTGGTCATGGAGTTAGTAGTCTACCTGTATTGGGTTTTGTTCTTATGTTTATTCAACTATAGGGGAAATGGTCAGATAAAAGGGAGGTTTGGGTACCCCAAAACCGGTTAAACCCCACCGCTGGCTTTTGCTATTGCAGGTACCAAGTCCGGCTGTCCCGAGTTCCTATCGTTGTTTACGTTTAACAATGAAGGGATATGGAGTAAATACAAATGAGGCAAAGTCTCTACAAATACTTAGTAAAACTAAGCAATAGAACAACGCTTTTATTGTTGTTCCTCATTTTGAAGTCACCAAGAGGCCTTCAACAATGAGCTCTACTCATACCTCGTAGTAAGTTCAAGGCAGCCCCCAGCACCGGAATGATAGATGTCGAGCAACGTTTGGCTTTTGTCTTATTCGTGTTTTTCCTGTGTATTGGGGCATGTAATTATACTTTTCAGCCATTGTAGGTTTTCTTGTTATCCATTTTTTACATTTGATATTTCGGGACAATGCTCCAATTTATAAAATAGAAGGAAGATTGATAACTTAAGTTTGCTTTGAAATAAAGTTTGATATTTTGTAAACACGTTATCAAAATAAAAAATGCATACCAATTTAAATTTCTATTGTGATGGTTTTTTCCGTTCTATAGTAATTGCTGTTGAATTTCGCAATTTTTTTCTTCTTTTTGTCTAACGGTGAGAAGTTGAGTTTGTTTTGAAATAAAGTTTTAATATTTTTTTAATACATAATCACCCTTAAAATACAACAAACAATGAAAGTATATGGAGTAAATTCACCGGAGAGACAAAGTCTCTACAAATTAAACCAAGCAACAGAACAGCGCTATTATTGTTTTTCTTCATCTGAAGTCACCATGAGGTATTCAACAATGAGATATGCTCATACTTTAGATACGCTCATACCTCACAGCACATTTAAAACGGCCCGTAGTACTGGTTTGATTTTCACAGTGATTGGTTTCTAAGGTAACGCAGTTATTGCCCAATGTGAAATCTATAATTTTTTGGGGATGACAAGTTGTGTTCAACTCTAATTATTAAAGAAAAATATAAAATGACACAAATCTTTGATTGTGTATAAAAAGGAGAAAAGGTTAAAGATGTGTGTGATGTATACTCACAAAAAGCAACTACTCTACCGTAGGTCATAAACCAATTCAACCCTACAAGTGAAGCGATCAACTGAAAAGGGGTCCAAGGAAGTTTCAAAAGATGTTCCAGGCTTTCTTATTTTCCCAAAGTCCGCAAGAATTAAACAAGAAACATGACCCAGATTAAAATATTAACCTTTTAACATATTCAAAAATTTTGCTCACAAAAAGCAACTACTCTACCGCAACAGCATTTAGAGGTGTACTGTCTTCTGATAACTGATGAAGTGGACATTGTTGTTTTGGCTGTTTTAGACATGGGACTTCTTACTGTTGAAAACTTATGTAAAAATTAAAATAAGAAATAAAAATGTGAATGAAATTTTGAACTTTGGTAAGAGATGTGTAAGAAGATTTTTTTGGTGCCGACATGGGGATAATTTTACTTCTTTTCTAGCATTGGCGATGACCGCAATTGAATTTGACATGCTATATCGAAAACGAAATCTCAGTAACTTCCCACAATTCTTCTCGTTTTGAGGGACGTGACATGAACCAGCAAAATAAAGGAATGGGTGGAATCATTGAAAATGATACTATTGGAGCCCATGGAAAATTAATTGGTGTCTGCACAAATAAACAATTTGAGTATACAAAATTCAACATGATTTTTAACATTGTTTGGGCATATTTTGATAATAACCCAACCAAGAAACAAAATTTACGTCTAAATGGCAATAGTTCTTCATTTTTGTATTGTATCTAGAACATTCTTACCAATTTGATAAAGCCCAATTATAATATTTTATGGAAAAGATAAAGTCTACTACTGTAAAGGCTTAAGGTGGTTCGGGTGTCTAAAACTGCGCATCCATCTCGCGCATCTTATTGAAATTTGAATTTACCATTAAAATGTTCTAAAATGATTTAAAATAGTATATTGATAATAAATAAAATGAAATGAGCGTCATTTGTACTGCAAACTTACAAAATATGCCACTTTTTGAAAAACTCTTATTTTATTAAAGGGAGATAATTCTAAAGAAATAGTAAGGTAAAAATCACATTTTCATAATTTTGTCAAAAATATGATCGGTGACCCCAATTTTTTATTTCATATTTCCAAAGAGATTTTTTTAACATACTTTATACTACATTTTCAACAAAATCTATCGTTTTATTCATATAAATATTTCTAAAATTGTATTTTCTTCCTATATAGACTATATTAAAAAGGTCAAAATTTTGCTATTTTCGGAAGCTTCTCCCGGAAAAATGAGATCGGTGACCTATTGATTTTTCACTAAAATTTTGAAGTGAATTATATAAACTTTCAGTCACAGAAAAATAAGAAAAATATATCGTTTTGTTTTTAGTCCCCCAAACTACCTTAAGGTTGTTTTAACACATTAGTCGTAATAGTGCTTTAATGACAGTTAGTAGGTACATTTTAGCAGTAAAGCAAAAAAAACAAACAAACAAACAAACAAACAAACAAACA
>MJUU01000879.1:27347-58131 GCA_002080025.1 Modiolus philippinarum
ACAAACAAACAAACAAACAAACAAACAAACAAAAAAAAAGAAAAAACGAAATTTGAAGATTATAAAATAGTCTACCAAAGAGAATTGGAATGTTGTTCTATTGCTGTGTTTATGCCATATATATCAAAGTAGATATGTCTTAAAACAGTCGCTCAAACAATAACAAAATTACAATTTTGACAATTATAGGTTCTACTATTAGTAGGGTGCCCAAGGTCCAAAAAGACGCTTAGTTTTCGAGTTTGGGTTAACGGAATCACACAAGGCTAATTTTGATTTTAAATGATAGAACAACTATTAAATTTCAAATTTTTAGCTGTCGTAGAAAGTTCCTGTGGTCACGATTTCTCCAATTTCTCCCTTTTTAAAGGTACCCTAAAACAGTGCTTGGGATATGGTATCTTTAAAGTTATAGAAGATAGTAGTACTCTCTTATATTCTAATAAAAGGTTATTCACGATAAAGTCAAGACCTGAAATATTTATTTGAATCATAGAATGCAAATTATTTTTTATTGGTTTTTGTAATATATCGGTATTAATGTCGGGGTAAATTTGAGTCTAATTAACGACATTTTCAATGAATGCGAAGTAACTATGCTTTATTTCTGAAAAATTCAAACATTAACGAAAGTACATATACGAATTGTACATTTGCTCCAAAAGTCATGGATGAAATGTCCACCGTTAAAGAGAAATCGTCAATTAAAAAGCCAAAATTTGCGTAAAACTTTCAAAGTTTAATCGATGTGAAGACCATGCCAATTGGTCATGTTCTTTAAGTGTACAAAGAAAGACAACTCTAATCATTTCTTGTCAAAATTACTTGACAAACACAAGTCTAGTTAAATAGCGGGAATTAACTGACAATTTTACGTTCTTTGTGTTTAGATTTTCCAAGCACATGTGTTTGTCTTCACATTTAAAGATCACTTTTCCATATCATTTTTGATAATATAATAGGGTTTTGTTTCAGTAGGAACGGTCTTACTAAGAATTATATCAGTGTGTGTTTTGGGGGGAAAATTGACTCATTTATACCAATAACAAAAGTACGATTTATTTCGCCTAAACATAGTTTACTTTTTAGCGATTCGTTTTAAAATTAAATTCAAGCTTTCCTTTAAAGAATAATCTTATAAAAGTCAGAAATGCACAGTTCTTAATATCCGAAAGAACCCCTCATATCACGGAGGTGCAAATATTCAAAATGACGGGCCTTTAAAACAAAATGCCAGCTTTGAAACTTGTTGAATAAAGACAACAGACAAATCATTAGAAAAAGTAAAACTAAAGAACTACCCCAATAAAATTTACAACAATATTCGAATTTCGTTGCAGTTTTATCTGTGAAATGAAGCTCAATTTAAAATGCATCAAAATTTTCAAAATTGTAGGAGCTGACCTTTGACCCCATCTAAAATAAAATGTGAACAAATTCAATCTCTACGACATCGTCATTTCGATGCGCCATGGTGTCCTCTTTCCAAATATATAATACAGGTGTGTAATATTCCGTTAACCCAAAATCGGAAAAATCGTGTCTTGGGCAACCTACTATATCGACCAGGTGCGAATCGACGAGATCATTATGATAGTCAAAACAATATATGCAAAGTCATTATGACTGTCGTAAACATTATTGATTTTATGACAGTAATAATTCCTTTATCGGAATCGCATCTTTTGTTTTATTTAAACAATATTTATTTCAAGTAAAAGGCACATGTAACAAACAGACACAGTACAGATGATTGGTGGATTGAGAAACAAGGCAGAGCCTTATATTAATCTCTCTCCACGTAAACAAATAATAGTAATTGACAACACTGTAACGAAAACATTGAAATATACTAGTAATCATAAATATTTGTTTTAATTTTATTATTGTACACCACAACGCACTGAAAAACCTGCGCATAAAAATCACGAATTAAAGATCAATAATTAAAAAAACAACGGTCAACATTCAAACATCTAGTATCAGACCCACCAAGATTAAAAACCAAATCGCCCGGAATCTAATATGAAAGTTTGAACGGCTTCAAAAATATTTGAGTTCACGTTACAACTCAAATCATCATTTCCGTACAGTAATGTATTAACGGTAGATATTTGCAGGGTACCAATTGTTCTCTCACGGACATCAGCATAGCTAGTACATTCAAGTAAAAAATGTTTTGAGCTCTCAATCTGGCCACAGGCACACAATTTAGAATTAACTATATATTTTTTTTGTTTAGACTCTTATAATGATCCCATCGATCGCACTTGGTCGATAGTGGGTTCCGAATGTATATACGTGTAAACATACTACACACAGATACCCTTTACAAAGAGAAAAAATAAGAACAGAATCAAAATACGATTATGTTCTGGAAAGAATATAACTATGCATGTACGGCAAATAAATACAGGTAGCACATATTCCCATGTCATACAAACATTGACCGAATAACCCCATAACTAGACCAGGAAGCTGACATTATCCGGTCAACAGACAGGTGGATGACCAAATAACCTTCGATCTAGATGTATACTAGTATCACATTTAGCTGTTCTCTCTGAGCCTTTCACGTGATTTATATTATATTTTTGTAAATGAACATCCAGATGCTGACAGTTACTTTCAGGCATTCCTATTGCCGGCAAGCATTTAAATTGGAAGACATTAAACTATGTAAATTTGATTTTTTTATATACTGTAACTTAAAGTTAGCAATTTACGTAACATGCTTTGTATTTTAAGATGTACTTCATGGTATAAATATATTTTATACCACAAGATCCCGTTCATAATCATATTTTATCCACTAGAGATAAATAATTTACACCGAGAATTGTATTTAACGGGAAATAGCACTAGGCTTTATAAATCATATGCTGAATATGACAATTTATCGAACCAATCGGAATCAGTTTAAACCATATCATTAGAGAAAATAGCAAAAATATCACTTGTAATAACTTATACATTACAGACAAGCTTAGTATGTCAATGTTCAAGTCTCGTATGGACTTTGGAATTGAGACCGGTCCGTTACAGAGCAAACATCTCCTTCTATATATGAATGAATCACTAGTCAAATGAGAAACATTGATTCGAAAACAGACAAATCTTGAGAACTTCAGCATACTATCCCTTTGGAAGTGTTATCTGTTTATTTTGTTGGCAAGTAAGTAAATTGTTATTTTAAACAATGAAGGACATGGGGCAAATGCACATGATACAAAGTCTCTAAAGGTTAAACTGAGCAATTGTACAAAGCGTTTATTGTTGTTCTTTAAGTCACCATTAGGCCTTAAAAATTAGATTTGCTCATATCTCATAGTTAGCTGAAGACGGCCTAAAACACCGGTTTGGGCGGAAATCATTGCCAATTTTCGAACAATGCTACAGCCATCCTTTCTTTTGCCTATGGTTGCGGGATCGTCAACAAACATAAAATAACTGACAAAGTGTTCAATCAATTACTGCCATCTGTTACTCGACAAAAAGACAAAGATAATACAATCACAACATATAAACAACCATAGGGCACTCCTAGAGTCAACTGCAAGAAAACATGACAAAATCGTGAGCCTAACAAACAGGTAGTCAGCATAACATTTTGAAAATATTGATTATTGTAACAGCAGCCATTTAAAAAATTTCGAAAGTTGCGTGCACGTCTACTTATATAAGCCATCATTCCTCTAAAGTTTCATGAAGGTTGGACCAATAGTTTCGGTGAAATGTGTCGGACAAGAATTGGGCGTAAGAAAGAAGAAGGAAAAAAACAATAAGTCTCCCAACTTCGTTTGAGGGACTAGATAAGAAACGGAGCAAACACAATATGTCTAAGTTTGGGGGACATAATTAAACAAAGAAAAAAATCTAAATGCTAAAATTTGAATGTATGGTAGGGTATCTATATAAGAAATTCTCTCATGAACAAGTACATCATAATTGAAATACAAAGAGAAACATACATCTCTCGCACAGTAAATCTTTTAACAGTCTCGACACTGCAACAGAGACAAAATCCGATCTCAAATAAACAATGAAAAGATATGGAGTAAATGCGCATGAAACAAAGTCTGTTCAAATACGGAGTAAAACTAGGCAATGGAACTACGCTTTTATTGTTGCTCCATGAGACCTTCAGCAATTAGTTTTTCTCATGCCTCGTAGTAAGATCAAGATAGTCCCTCGAGCGGTTTGAGTGGAATGCAAATGTTTAGTGGCAAACTAATATTGAAACAAGAAGTCCTAAAACAAAACTACATGGCGATGTAGAGAAAATACAAATAGGAACTGTACAAGTCCCCTCATGTGATTCGGAAAGCTAATCAAAACACAAAAATAGTTGCAAATGTAGGCCTTCCGACTAGAAAAATCTGTACTGGGTGTTTTATTTATGATATTTATTATTATCATAAAGGCGACATTCTTGCATTATAAAAGTAACCTGCAACATGCCATTTATACCCTCTTTGGCACTTGTTTGGCATTCATCAAATTCTAATACTGTAAATGATTTTTCACCAAAGTAATTGGCATAAAGGTATTTTGCAGAACGAGGGCATGTTATTTGGGAATAATGCAGTGTAACTCAATTACAGCCAATTCATCATATACTCGTCTTCTTCAGCATTTATTTGAAATCGCAACTTGAATTAAGGTTGCTTTTCAACAATTTTCATTATGCATATCCCAGTTTTAAGTTACTGTCCCTCCGAGAAGGCATAAATCGCTTTGCTTTGTCACGGCTCCTTCTATCCCTTGAGAATTTGTTCTAGTGCGCGATGAAAAATTGGTTAGGTTGTGGTGTAAATTTTATATGTCATTCTATTTAATATTTAGGATACATCGAGGCACGAAGGCAGAAAATCAAAAATCTACAATATAAAATTACAAATCCACAATTCTAACGAGCCATCTCCAAATGATATATCACAATTAAGATAAATAATAACCAAATATGAACAGCCCTAACACAGACCTGAAGTACATCAAGCGCTTTGTATTGATATGCATTAGGTGATGAGGTGGTCCACAATTTTCACCCGTCATCGTAAGGATAGGTGTAGTACGGTGAGATTTTTGTGTCATATTGCTTTTAATTTGTCGAGTGATATCCTCACTTCATTGGTAAAATGTTTACTCCTTTAACCCCATTTTTTTGTCTTTAAAAGCTTCAGTAGTTTATGAAATATCAAAACTTAGATTGCAGATTTCTTCTCTATGTCTAGGTAAACCAATCCTATGTATTGTAAAACTAAGAGAAAGCACTTTCCTGCCTTTTTTCAAAAGATGGAATAAATCAAAAATAAGCTTTTGAACCTATCAATATTTAAGCCTCGTTTGTTCCTAAACCAGTGCTCTTTCCGTTTAAAGTATCAATTCTTAATCGTAGATTATCTCAATTTCACTTGAAAACCTATTCCATTCAATTATGCAGGGATTGAAAATAAAGTACTAATATGGTATGGTAGACGTAATTTTTTTTATTCTTAGGAATTCTCACATTTTGAAGTTTTTTGCCTGGATTTCATAATCAATTTACGATTGAAAATCTAGCCCTTTTTAGACCGCAATTTCATGAGGGTTTTCATTCCCATTTTCACTAGGACGGAAGTTTTATGAAGCCGTTCTAAATTACTTAATAGAACACAATGTGGCATTTGAAACCAGGAATAACAGTGGTGTTTAGAGACGAAATTTTCTGCAGGATAAAAGGTAATCAGTCCAAAACACATTTCCTGCTCTATTCCCCATCCAAATCGTGTGGTGGTGTTCTTTGATGTTGTGTCGTAGAAACATTTCACTTTTATCGTATCACCAGGGAGAAATTCGATTGGCTGGTTAAATCTGAAACGGAAATAAGAAATATGAAAAATATTTCTTTTATGAATATATGTGTACAACATGCACATTCTTTACGAAAAAGGGGATATCGACAAGATAAGTGTACTCTGCTTGTATCCGTAAAATTAGCTTGGATATCTAGTAACCTGAAAATTTTACACACATAATAGCCTCTCACCGATACTGCCGATGTCTACTGAAATATATGATGATTCTTGACCAAATCCTTTGGGAAATTTGAGTTTAATTTTTCTTCTGTAGTTTGACAGTGTTTTACTTAGCGGCGAGCATCCCTTGATCCATCTTTCAAAATGACGTATCGTCATTTTCTCTCCTTTTAAGATTGTGGAGTTAGTAGTCTACCTGTATCGGGGTTTATTCGTATGTTTATTATACTATAAGGAGACAGTACAGATAAATGGGAGGTTTGGGTACCCATAAACTGGTTAACCTCACCATTGGATTTCGCTAGTGCCAGTACCAAGTTCGGCTATCCCGAGTTCCTATTGTTATTTATGTTTGTCTCTTGTCTTCATAAGTGTTTTACTGGTGCAGTTCGCTGTTGAATTATTGCATGTGATTGTTATTTTCGGCAATTGTAGGTGTTTACTGTTATCCTCTGTAATTGCATTACTCTTCCTCTTTTTGTACGTAAGTTACTATTAGAACAATAAAGAGTGCAGGGTCACAGTAAAATCATGTAGAACTGTTAAAATGCCGTTTTAGAGAAAACAGATAATTTTACATTTTTTAATATACTAAAAATTGCATGAAAATGCAAACTATCAATGCCTGAATTTGTTTCTTTATGTAAGCTAAGAACTCATTTGGTTAAGGAATGGGGATAATAACAACAGATTATTATAAATAAAAGCTGAGCTTTGTTCTAAGCTGACAGCTGTTCATTTTATATTCGCGCGATGAATGACATATTCATCTATGAATGTTTCCAAACATATAAAAAATATAAAAAAATGATAAAAATATATAATGTCAATGCTGTGTTTACTGTCATCCGCTATTGCTGGAAAATCTTTTTTTTTAAATCTTTTTTTTTAATCTAAAGATTTAAAACAAATTTTAGGGATATTTTGGAATGACAAAATACTGGCAATATCATCAGGTATATAGGAGAGGTAAGCATGACTTGGACGATTTCCCGCATTTTTTTTCATTACTTAATAGTTCATCTAGCTTTGAAATTAAATGCGCATTTGCCTTCAAATGAAGCCAATCCGTCAGCTCATTTCATAAACGTGTGTTTTGTTTTGTTATTTTATACCACTGGGCCGTTGCCTCTGCTGGTGGACTGCTAGTCCCCGAAGCTATTCACAAGAATGTTGTGTTTTTATTTCTGTATTTTTGGCTGTCTAACGTCATTGTTTTCTGTGTTTTCTTTAAGGTCATGTCTTTGGACTTCGCTCTATGTAAATACCACTCATTTATACCTTCGGTACTCTACTGCCGTCGTTCCAGTAGTCAGTACATCATTATTGATCCAAAACCAACGATTGTATTTTGAAACCTAGATTGACTCAATGATAGTGTGACTGGTGCCGCTTAGCGGAGCAGGAAATGCTTACCCTTCCGGAGCACCTGATGTCACTCCCGGTTTTCATTGGAGTTTACACCATGAGTGATTCAGTTGTAATGTCGTCTTTTTATTTCCGTGCCTTGTGGCTCTCTTACGTCCTTCTATTGTCTTATTTGTTTTTCTCTGTTGCCGTTTTTGCCATGTCTTTAAAATTATTTTTTGTGATCATCACTTCTCTTGTTCCTTCGATATTCTACTATCGTTGTTGCAATATCTATATCTGTAAAAATTTTGCTTAAAACTAAAGAGAATCTCCCTCGTGCATTGCTCTGTTCTAAGCTGATTCTGAGTTTTCATTTAGACCAGTTTGACTATTTCGTTTCTATTAGCTATATTTGAATTTTTTGGTTTAATGTCTTCCAAATCTATTGCCGTTATCTGCACGGAAGAGACATTTCCTCTCTATCAGATAATTTTTGATTTATTGTCTTCCAAATCTTTTGCCGTTATCTGCACTGAAGAGACATTTCCTCTCGATCAGATATTTCAAATTTTTTATTTATTGTCTTCGAATCTTTATGATGCGATCTGCACTAAGGAGACATAAGTTGTCGAAATGGCCATAATGCAGTAACTAAATTTACAGTAATTTCGGTATTTTGTTATTCTTTATTAATTTATAAACGTTATTAACTTATAAACGTTATTAACTTATAAACGTTATTTTAACTTATAACGTTATTAACTTATAAACGTTATTAACTTATAAACGTTATTAACTTATAAATTTATTCAAGTTTCAATTGTAAGAAAGTGGTGCAGTTCATACTTACGTCTCGATTTCTGTTTTCTTGACATTAAAATTTGTGACATCGGTAAGGACATTCAGTAGTGTTCCATTACGATAGTGTTCAACAGTTTGTCTCTGTCCTATAAAACAAAACAAAGTTGAATTTGCCAGTATGACAAAAGTGAAATGCAATAGAAAACGACTCTGATCAATGAAATTTCGAAAAAGACCAATAATTTTCGTTTAATTTTTTAACCTTCATGTATACTGGTAGCTCATATTATCGTAGTACGTAGATACGTAGCAACGGTGACGTCACAGTAAAATATTTGGTTGAAATGAACGTGAATACAACGATCTTATGGAATCCACAATATAATGAGAAGCCAGTATATATAGTTGAAGGCTAATGGTGACTAACAACTACAAAAGAGTCGTTCAATTTGTCAGTCTTACCATGTATTTGTAGGGATTTGTCCCATATGCATTTACTGCATTTACTCCATATCCCTCTTCTTTGTTCACATTAAAAATGATAAGAAGTTGCACTTTGTACGAAAATGTAACAGGTTTCAAATGAAAATGAGAACATAAAAATCGTAAGACGCCATGTTTCTGGTACGGTATTTCTATGAGTCACATGAAGGAACTTACAGACTGCTGACCTTACATATTTATCAAAAAAATACAAGCTTGAACATAATTAAGCCCTGAAATGTCAATGGATTAATTTCCATTTTTATTGGTTATAGAGACGTATGATACAGGTTCTAAGTAAATTTGATAAAGTAAGTGAGAACCGAACCGTCAGTAAAAACAAACAACCAAGGGACACCGTCAATATCAGATACACCAAGAAACAAGGACGCAACATGAGTACGAGACAGAAAAGAAAAAATGAAAACACAAATAAGAACATACAGATGAACAAAACAGACCCAATAAAAACCATGGATGAGACCAGGTGAACCGGTAGAGTAAGCATCTCCTGCTTCTTATAAGTCACCCTGTTGAACATATCAACTTCGATGCTAAGTCAAATCCGGTAGAGGAAAAACAAACTATGGCTGTAAAGGGAGAGTGATGTCATCTTGGAAACATATATCCCATAGCGGTCCAGAGGATCGTGATGTCGACCGTATAACTTCTGTAGTGATGACTTGAAGTTATAAGTAACATGAACATATCATGGATAAACAACGCATCTTATTGTAAAAAAATATTTCTACTTTGTCATTTTATATCTTAAATATGCTTCAGGGCTCTGAATTATGTTTTTCTGTATCTTTTCAACAAGCATACATATGAATGGAAAACGTCAACCAACCATAGGATTAATTTTATTTCTTGCACTGTTCTGTCAAGTGGAAACGCATGAATCATCAGTTATTTTGCATTAAAAAAGGTACAGAGCATTCTTCATGTAAATAAAACAAAACAAATAGACTTGGGTAAATGTTGGACATGGGGACAGAAATCCTTTATTTTCACCGATGACAAGATGAGATTTATTTAATGTAGAAAACTCGATCATTCACTGCTATCTATATAATAAAATAGGTTTATTACTTTGGACAGTTGTGGGACGACTTTGACACGTGTCGATGTCCAGGATGATTAACCCATTTTCTCATTCACCCTCGTTACAGGATTTAATTTCCAAAAAGTTAGGCCATTGTTTTTGGATTTTATTATTACTTTTATTCGGTTTCTCATGCCCAACATCTATCCAAGATTTCTTGTTTGTTTTATTTAATAGTCTAAAGCTGTTTTTTGATACAGTTGCCTTGTGAAACAAATTAGAAAAAATAGCAATGTATTGCTGTTTTATACATAATGCTAAGTTACACGTACCTAAGTCATGCATGTGGCAATATACAGAATATAAATATATTGGCCCTGTCATAAAGCTCTTTGTACATGTTCCGGAACAATAACCTGTTGCTGTTACTTCTTTCTTTCCAGGTTTTAGCGATATAGAAACATCTCCTGTGGTCAACATCCCAGCATTATATGGTCTCAGACGTGGTGAATAATATATAATAAAACCTGAACTGTCAGTATAACCAGCTATATTATCACCATTGTTCCAGTGAACCTAAACCATGGTGATACAAAATATAACATTACCTAAATTGCAAATAATATATAAAAATACACTGTAAATTTCGTTATGCCTTACATAAACTTTCAGGAGTAACCTCTCATCAGCAGTATAAGAATCTATATTAATGAAAGCCATAGTCCAAAAATTGTAAAAAGAAGTAATCATTAACAAATATGTCGAAAAAGGTAGCCACATCCAATACAAAGGACATTCAGAGTGCAATGTACAGAAGCCTCTGTATGTTAACGATAAAACATTAAATTTCTACAGAACACACAAGTAAAATTCGTGTCAGAGAAGTCTGGCTACTGAAATCATGATAAAGTACTAGACCTATTCATTTTGCAAATATATTCCTGAAATTAAGTAAATGCAATAGCTATTATACAAAACAACTATAAAAATCACTTTTCATAGTTAACTCTCGATCATGGATATCTTTGATCTAATGTGTGATTTTTGTTACTTTTTGTTTTTTTTTTCTATTTTTAAGATTTTAATGATTTTAAGTCTTTTATAATAGTAAATCTGATTTAATACAGAAAGCGGATCCATTTTTCAATCAATGGGGTTCAAGTGAGGTTAAAGACGATTTATTGACATTTAGTAAAATATTGTAAATCGAAATTCTACAAAATATGTTTCATTCAACAAAACACAAAATCCCATCTGTATTCACCAGCACATACATCACTATTTTATAAAAACTGGTCCGTCAGATAGATATTTATACAGACAGATTATCAATATCGATTCTTATTCTTATGAATTTATCATTTCTTTTCTATTTTGTTCTACACGTAATTTGATGTTGAAGGTAATGCACACACATTGTTTCCCTGCATTGTATTATATTTTTTTCTTTGTTTTGTAACGGCTTAAAAATCAACCCCCTTTCTGTCCTATAATATTGTTTTACCTGAATCATGAATCTTTTAAACCCATTTCTGCCTAATTTAAATCCAAACTGTTCAGGAAAACATACTCCATTGATGCCAGCTACAGTCACAGTCATTTGCTGACAGTTGTCAGGACCTCCCTGGTTGTGACATACTTGAGGATCGTTTGGTTTGGGTGGATTTTCTAAAAACGTATTTTTGATAAGGTTGAACTAGAAATTTTCAGATAAATCTTACAAAAAGGAAGAGATGACTCTATACATGCGCGCGTACGGAGTTACAAAATATCAGCGGAGAAGGAAGCCGTTTAATTTGAAACATTCTTTGATTGATGGAAGACTAAGTATTTTGAGAAATTGCTGTTTTATCCATATTTGTCCAATTTGATGAATAATTTCTTAAATTTATATGTCGGCATTTCAGTGGGTACTACTTGTGCCTGTCTATTTTTCAATTTAGTTAATAGCTATGATATTTGTTCTATCGAGCAGAAAGAATAGAACATAAGTTATTTAAAGTTAGGTAGTCTTCTCCTATATACATTAATCATTATACCATATAATATACATAATACAAATATGCTCATGAACATAAAATAATAATAATAAAAAAAAACAAGTGTGTTTGTAGAGGGCAAAGCCCTTTTGTGGTTCGGTGAAAAAGAAGTTAAGATAAAACTCGGGTATAAAGAATATTTTCAAGCAATTCAAGCAACAGAATTTAGTGATGCTTTGACACCACAGGACTGTTTTTCTATATCCGTATTTTGACATACACAATCAAGCTTTTAATCATTTTCAGCTTCTGGTATTCCTAACGATTGTAACTAAAAGAATATATAAAAAGATGTTACATGAAAATTTAAGGACAAAATCAAAGCTATATGATTATCCTTTCAGTTCATTTTTAATGAACCACACATATCGTACACTTTGAAACACGAATCTGTCAATCGAAGAAAATTTGAGAGATTAGTTTGAATTAACATCCAGTGAGTAGTATTCCAGCTACATCACGACGAGAACAAATTGATCAATTCAAAACTTCTAAAAAATAAAGTGGACTAGATATGAAAATTGATTGCTATAAGGGAGCATACTGCCCAGTAAGTGCGTTTTGTTTACCAAAGATGTAAATAGATGTTTAAGTCAGTTGAACGTGTAACACGTAATTTTTGTTACATGTACGTTGGAAGCTTTTTCGGGTATTTATGATATCTTTTTTTTTTTCGATTTTCTGGCCAGTTGCCCCTAGAAAAAGGACGTTTTCTTTTCCTTTTCGATACTTTTGTTGTTTTTTAATTTGTGTATTTGGTGTATTTTCATTTTTAATAGTGGCCTACCATACCATTTTTTTCAGGGTTCACATATGTTAATTTGTGGCCAATGCACAACATATATTTTTATATCTTAATTGTGGTATTTATTGTAGTAATAACCAAATATTTACCTGTTTCGTCACAGCCATACCAAGAAATATGATGAACAACCCTTTTATTATCAATATATGGCTTCCAAGCTATAATTTGGTACGTTTCATCGAATGGGACATAAAAATGGGTACACATGTATTTCATCCCACTTTTTTGCACTTGTCTCTTTGGCATTCTTAATTCTAAAGTCTTCACGTCTGTAAAAGATATTTTTATGATAAAAAAATATACAAAATTATTTATTTCTTTCACGTGTATCAACAATATATATATATTTTTTCAAAATTAACATTATATTTTTGGGCAGAAAGCCTCCTTCAAAAATTTTTTTTTAACAGCCAAAATATTTTTTCCACATAAAACAGGCCCCAAAATATTTTTTAGAAAGAAAAACATAGCCCCCCTTCAAGTTAAATGGTCGGTCCCTTACTTAGTTTTAAAATTACACAATTTTTGAATTTGTTTTGTGTTGTGTTTTGCGCAATTCAATATTATGATCTTCAAAGGTTGATGTCGATCCCAGTTTTTCGACTTATTTTGAGAATTTGCCGTAAAATGTGTGCTTTTTGGAAAACCATAAGACGATCGTTCTAACTACTACTACTGCAGTATACATTAGAGATTTGTGTTTTCTATTCTTTGACTCATATTTTCCAAGTTATAAGCTGGTGTAAAGGTAAAAGAAAAGGTAAACAGACAGGGGGTTAAATAAAATTTCACTATTTTCAATGATAAATACTGCCTAAAAGCCCACATATTTTCAAATTTATACAATGTTGTATTGCTTTTCATTATGATACAATTATATTAAGTATTAATGAAATACACATATTTACTTAGGCAATTCCTTGCTTTAATTACCTGGTGCCTCTATGGCTGGACATATGAACTTGTCATTGTTGCAGTTAAACCACTTGTTTTTCTTTATACATTGTTCACTGTCAATAGGTTCACATATTCCTAAAAAAGTTTTCATTTATTTGATCTTAATTAAAAGTTCCTTAAAATGTAAATTTAGCTCAAACGGAGACCAGAAGTAAAATGACGAAGTAAAAATATGTACGTTTTAACTTGAACATTATTTAACAGTTTGGTCTATTTATTTGAATTTTTATTTATAAAAGAGACCAATAGACCATCAGCTTTATGAATAATATGAAAAAGGGACTGAAAACAAATGTATTCCAGTGATATGTATATCTAACTGTATACTTTTGTTACTATGTGTCTGAAAGACAACTACTTCCCCAGAGTATCATACTCAGGCTATTCGGATTTTTTATGCTGACCAGATGACCCGTAAACAAATATGCAAAAGTGTGTTTTTCATAAAACAAAATCCCATTTCATAACAGCCAATATTTTAAACTATCAACTTTCAAAAATTGAAAAGTTATTTAACTTTGGTCCCTCAAATTATAATAGATTTAACTCTACTTAAGTGGCCGTAACTTCATTCCGGAGCATTTTGATATGTTCATTATTTCAAAGCATATTTGGCATAGATATTAGATCATGTTATACATGCACGTTATCTTTGTTTGTTTTCCGATGTTACCGTTGTCCTTGGATCATTCGTTTTTGTTCTCACTTATTTATAATTTTGTCATACTGTCTCAATTCGTGTTGCTGTGAATTGCCGTGGTTTTGGATTTATGATTTTAGAATTTCCCCTTTCCTCGTTCTTGCTTCGGGATTCTTTTGCCGATGTATATGTATAACAGAATACCGGAGTTTCTGGTAATTTATTTCTGTAAATGCACATTGATCAAAACCTTACTGCGAAATTAGTTTCTGCATATATGGTCATTTCGACAACTTATGTCTCTTCAGTGCAGATAAAATCTAAACATTTGGAAGACCATAAACTCAAAGATCTTTGAAAAATTATAGAGAACAAACAACCAATATGAACTTAATGTAAAGCCAAAATCAGCTAGGGACAGAGCTTTGCATGAGGGAGATACTCCTTAGTTTCAACAAAATTTACAAAATTTAGATATTGTGAGGTTCCAAATAGAATCGGCCTTCGGGTCAGCACCGAAGTACTGACTACTGGGCTGGTGAATACCCTCGGGGACTAACAGTCCACCAGCAGTGGCATCGACCCAGTGGTAACAAATATCTAATATCCGAACTTACTGTGAATTTACTGTGAATTTCAATACATTTGAAAGCTCACAAACCAAAATAAGAGTGAAAGATGATAGAGAACACATAACCATTGGGATCCAAATAGATGAACAAAAACTCAGCTAAGGACAGAGCTATGGATATACTCCTTAGTATTAAAATTTTTTTTTGTTAAATTCATAAAAAATAATGAAAAATGAAATAAATGTTACATAAAATTTTATACATAAAAATTATTTACCTGGATGAGAAATGGATGAATTAGTTAAAATATTATCTAATTTAGTTGTCCATTTACAGTGTGGATCACCCAATTCTTCTCCATTGGTAAGTCCATCACCATCTGAATCAGTTTTACATAAAGATTCTGTCCACAGCTAAAAGAGAATGTTTAGAAGATTTCATTTATAAAGTCCTTCTGGAATCGGTTTTCAGATTTGATGTGAGCTTTGATTTAATAGAATGAACAGGTCATAAGATTATACTACTCCCATTGGTCGAGTCAGCTGGTCATATAATCGACAAAATTTTTATGGAGAATTGATACCAAACGACTTATTTACTTATAAATAACAAAATACCGAGGTAACTTTGAATTTAGGTTCTGCATATTCGCATTTCGACAACTTGTGTCACTGCAGATAAACTCAAAATATTTGGAAAACCATGAACCGAAATATGTGTAAAAGCTTATTCTAAACGTTGAATATAATAATAAACACAGTCTTGAAATTGCAATTAACTAATGGTAAATGAATAGTCTAGCGAGTTTCCAATTATTATACCTCAGTATATGAACATTTCTACTAAAATTTCTAAAAAAAAATTATATTTTTCACCTTTTCCAATTTTGCAACTATTTATTTGTCAGTCTATTGACTGGCAGTGTGAATAATTTTCCCGAGCTTTTTTCTTGTTTTGCTATTGGATAAAAAATCTGATGATAATCGAGAATACTCTGACATCATTGTTTCCAATCGACATCTCTAAATTAGCTATGCAAATTACAGTGAACACTATTCACTTTGCTGCAGAACAAAATACTGGTAATGTGAGAATTATATTCATAGATATGATTTCCAATTTGTAAATCTTGTTGGTTTTTGGGTTTTTTTTTGTTTTTTTTTTCGTTATTTTTTTGTATAATGAAATACTTATAGTTTATGATTTAATGAAAATACAAAATTTAGAAAAAATACTAGAAATGAGAGAAATATTATTTAAAGATGATTTAGAAGTTGTAAATCTTGTGTTTCGGTAAAATAAAACACTTATAGACTGTTTATTTGGGAATAGCAAGTTTGTTGTCCCCTTGTCCCTACCTATACGCCTCGGTCAATAGTCAGGATCTCGGGGACAACAAACCTGCTATTCCCTCATAACCAGCCAATAAGTATAAAATATTGACTTATTGACCCATTTTTCCGTTAGTTTGTAGTCTTCCTTGTGTAAGGTTTTTTGTAAAAAAAAATGTATGTTTAACATAGTATAGGGAAACTGGACAGAGAAAGGGGAGATTTAAACCGATTTAACACTACCATTAGCTTTAGACTAATGTCGGTACCAAGTCTGGCTATCCCGAGTTCCTATCCTTGTTTACTTTTGCTTTTTTTCACGTGTAGTTCCTTTGTTGATTGTGGCATGTGATTGTGGTTTTTTGTCATTGTAGGTGAGGTTTTTCCTTGTTGTCTTTACTTTTATAGAACAATATATGACTCTTTTATATGAAAAAGAAAAGAAATGGGGTAAATGTCAAAGAGACAACATCCCATTTCCAGTTTAAAACGACTCGAAACAAAGCATCTAGGGATCACCATACGGTCCTCAACACAGTGAGGAACCTCACACCATATTACAAACCCTAAATGGCTCCAAAAAGTGAATAAATCAATGGAAACAAACCACATCCAATAACCTGAATATCAAGAAACTAAAATTTTATAAGAAGACAAGGACAAGCCAATGACCAACATATCCCTGACTTGGGACAGTTGCAAACATTGCGGTGGGGTTATGTACTCTTAAAAATATATGTATATGCTTTAAGTCGAAAAGTCATATAGTGTTACGACATTTGTGAATCATGGCCAGTGTATTAACATTAGGATATTAATCAGATAAAAATTAAAAACAAAACCGACGTTACCATTCCATTCTTTGTGTGTTGATGTAAATCAATTCCAAACGGGTTTAAAGATCCACCTCCACTTGCTAATTGATGTCCCACACCGTTCCATATTGAACCATCTTGATGGCAAGGATCAAAGATTTTGTCTCCGTTTGGTATTAGCTTTTGGAATGATTGGTAAGCTAGGGTGCATTTCAGAACACAAATTAGACAAGTCAGCTCAAAACATCTGAAGAAAAATAAACATTTGATGATGACAAAAGTATTTCCGATCGCTAATTTACAACTTATAAATTATTGCTTCGGTATTCATTTGCCGATGTATTCTATCAGAATGCGAAGGCTTTGTTGTATTGTTTTTTATGGAAATTAGCAAAAGAGTATTAATATATGTAGACCAATTCTCAAGTGACGTTTCAAGACAAGAAAAAATATAGAAAAAAAAACATTATGGTTTAAAATACGTATAAATCTAGAAACACATTACTGATAAAATAATTTTCTCCAATAGAATACTGAGTAATTCCCATCTGGGAAAAATCAATGCCTATTTTACTTATTTAACTCTACTTAATTTGTTAACAGAAAATTTCTTATATTTTTACTTTAAGAACTCGGGTATTGATACACCTATTTTCGCTAAAAGATTTTAAAAGAAAAAGAATGAAGTCTCTTAACTGAGAATCACATCTTGCCACTGGAAAGCAACACTCCAGTTTTTATTATTCTCTAAACAGTTCAAAATTATTTTGAAATAACTCATCTTTGTAATTCACAATTTCAGTAATTTTCTTTCAGTGGTCTTGCTTACGGGTAAATGCAAATGCAGGTGAGATTTTTTTTTAACATTGAAGAAGTAATACATATGTATGAGATAAACGGGACAACAGGAAACACCTACAATGGCTGAAAATTATAATAACACGCCACAATATGCTAGCGAACTACACAGAAAATACAAAAATATAACAAAAGACAAACGAAAGGAATTCGGGACAGCCGGACTTGGTAGCGGCACTAGCAAAAGCCAGCGGTAGGGTTAAACCGGTTTATGGGTACCCAAACCTCCCGTTTATCTGTCCCGTTTCCATATAGTTTAGTAAACATACGAATAAAATTCAATACAGGTAGACTACTAACTCCATGACCACAATCTTTAACTTTCTGATTAAGTTAATATTCAATTTTACTAACTATTCAGCATTTAAGGAAACATTAGAATCTTTCAGAGAAGAACAATCTGCAGTGTTAGTCGTCCGTAAGCTTAAACAATACACCTATTAGAAAATTAGAAAAACAATGAAACTGTTACAAAGTAACCTGGAAGGACAAATTGAATCTGTACAAGATTTATTTTTCAAGTCGATTGCATAATGTACTTACTTCAATAATATTCCACCAGCCATGTTTATCTTTGAAACTGAAAGATAATTCAGCTTATATTATCAACGTTCCAACATATTTTTTATGAAGCCTCAATATTAAAGTCTTGCAAAAACTAGAGTATTAATTATTGATTATATTCCGATATAAATATTTTGTGATATATAGGTTCATATCATGATTACTCTTTATTCAGGGGCCGACTCCGACCTTCCGTTGAGTGTGGGGTTTTCTCACCGTACATTGAAGATCTTATGTTGGCTTTGAGTTGTTATTACTCCCCTTTGGGTCTTTGTCTCTTTGACACATTCCCGTTTCCCTTCTTTTTCTACATATAATGTATTTGATTTGAAAAGGTCAATTTTGAACGGAGGTGTTGTTATGAACGCACTGATAACTAGTACGTCAATTGTTCGAAGAACAATAACTAAGTCTTTCTCGGAAGTTGAGGCACAATGTCTTCATAATAGATAAGTAGATAAAACCAACATTCTAAGAATTAAATGTACATTTATTGGTTCTCTTACGTGAAATAAAAATGTTTTGGTATGACTTACACCCCTGAACTTGACCTCATTTGAAGGTCATGTCCTCTTGAACATCTTCAATTGTTGTTGAGCTTCTAGCAAACCCGAAATCGGATATCGAGAAAAAAGATTTTGGGTCATAATCCGCTAACGGTTAGACAAATAATTTTAACAAAATTTTGTTTAAAACTAGGGACTATCCTCCTCTCGCATAGCTCTGTCCTTAGCTGATTTTGGCTTTACCATTTGGATCATATTGGTAATTTGATCTGTCTCAGCTTTTATGCATATTTTGGTATAAGGATTCCCATTTTTTTTTATTTTATCTTCACTGAAGGGATATAAATTGTCCAAATGTGCAAATACAGAAAGTAAACTAGCAGTTGTTTGGTATTCTGTTATTTATTACCACTTGGCCGATGCCTCTGTGTGGGGTACTGTTAGTCCCCATGGGTATTCATCAATCCAGTAGCCAGTACTTCAGTGCTGACCACAAAAACCGATTTTATTTGGAAGCTTGCAATATCAAAATTTAACAAAATTGTGTTCAAAACTATGGAGCATCTCCTTCTGGCATTGCTCTTTCCTTCGCTGGTTAGGCTTTACTATTTAGATTCTATTGGTAATTTGTTCTCTATAAGCTTTAAGGGAGAACGAGTCTCAAAAATTTTGTAATTAGAATTGAAATTCTAGCCTTTTGTCTTGAAGAGCACATCTAATGGAACAACTTGAGCAAAAAATTTTGAAAATCCATGTAGGAATTTTTGAGATATAAGACGTCAAAATTTTGCCGGGAAAAATATCTCTCTAGAGTTTTCCTTCAATTTGCATAAGATGTTTATAGGCCTTTAAATACATGAAATTATAATTGGAAGTTGATGAAATTTTATACATAGTCTATTTTAAGTGTTTTAAAGTGACTTATGACTAAGAAAATGTGATCCATGTGCAAGAAATTTTAGCACTGTTTGAATGGATAAAACCCGAGGATATAGAATGCTTCTGAAATCTGAGGCTCGTACTCCCTTAATAGGCATTTCGGTCTAAGGATTCCCAAATGTTTTTATTCTATCTACACTGAAGAGACATAAGTTGTCGAAATGGGCAAATGCAGAAACTAAATTAACAGTAACTTTGTTTTTTGTTATTTATAACTACTGGGCCAATGCCTTTGCTGGTGGACTGTTAGTCCCCGAGGGTATTCACCAGCCTAGTAGCCAGTACTTCAGTACTTGCCCGAAAACCGTTTTTATTTGAAACTTGCAATATCTAAATTTAACAAAATTTTGTTCAAAAACAAGGAGCATCTCCCTCTCGCATAGCTCTGTCCATAGCTGATTTTGGCTTTACTATTTAGATCTTATTTGTAATTTGTTTTGAACATGTTTCGGTCTAAGGATTCCCAAATTGTTTGATTTTATCTGCACCGAAGAGACATAATCTGTCGAAATGCGCATATGCAGAAACTAAATTAACAGTAACTTTGGTATTTTGTAGTTTTGAAACCAATGTAACAAAAGGTAGATATTAGTAAGACAAGCATTTTTTCATTACATTCAATTAGGTATCTTTTCAGGTTTCTGATCTTATTCGATAACAAGGACTGTGTCTCACGTCAAATCAGTTTTTTTTTTAAAATGAGACAGAAAAGAAAATAATCAGAATAAAAAAAGAAAGGTCTTTTGGTTTGAAACGGAAAAGACCTTAATTAAATAGTTAGAAATATTTCCTTACAACGTTGTCGTTCTCGCAAATTAATTCGGTCCAGATATATTTGACTTTGACCTACGGGAGGCATTTATTTCATTTTGACTTTGTAAACAAATTAAAAAGAACATTATAATATAGTTTAGATCAAAGTAAGATACTCTTTAGGTAGACATGCAGACACTGTTGCGCTGCGCAATTCAATCGCGCATTAGAAAAATAAAGAGTCGGATACTGAGTAGGTTTGATTTCGAGCCGGAACGGTAATTTGACAGCTTTTCCTTTGTGACGTCATAATTGAATGACAGATGTGAAACGTCATATTTCGTTTAGTTTACAGCAAATTAACTCCCTTTTCAAGTAAATAATGTATTATCCGAAAACTTTGTAAAATACCTCCATTAAAAGCATGGTGACATATGCATTTGTTTATTGTAAGCTTTCAATAAATTACATTATAAACTATCTGTTTACAATAATACATGAAATTCTCATTGGTAAAATGTGCATTTCTATTAGGATAAAAATTGCCTCTCCATATTTTCCCGTGCATTGTATGTAAATTTAGGTGAAAAAATGGCTAAAATGAGCAAATTTTGATCTCAATTCTAGCACATGCAAGCATGGTGACCCATATTCTTTATTGCAGATTTCGCATAAGCAGGATTGGTGCTTCAATTGTGCCGACTAACAACAAAATCTTATGATTGTGAATTTTACTGTCTGTCAAAATCGTTACACCATAAATTGGTCACTATAAAATTTAGATTATACTATTTTTTCTTAAGCTATGTCAACAATTTTGGTTTCTGCTTCGATAATTATATGTAAAATGTCGTTAAATAAGCCTTCTTAACACTTTGACTCTAACAATTATAAGACAATTACAAAACGAACAATTAATGCGGATATTAGACCAACTACTGATCTAGTGGTTATCAATTACGTCATCAAAGCAAAATCGAAGTGGTGCCAAAGGTACTACTGATTTTAAGACATTTTTTTTTCGAAGTCAACGTGAGACCTTCAACAATGAGCTTTGGTAATATCTCGTAGTAAGTTCAAGACAGTCGCTGGCACCTATTTGTGTGCAATTTATTTTTTTATATATCGAACACCGCTACATCTATAAGGTTTTTACTCATGTGGAACATAATATTGACTGTCAAAGTGTTCTTCCGACTTACTGATGGATTATTAATCTGACCCCTCTTGATTGGTGATACACGTATCGTGTTCGATTATTAAATGTCTTAATATATAGGACACCTATACTAGAAAATCGCAGATGTCTTCACTCAATGAAGTTAAAGATCCATGTTTCACATCTAACGAAGATGGATTCTTAATCTAAACCCGTTTAAGATTAATAAAATAAGAACATTTCAATTTGAACGTATTTTGTTCAAATGTTTTTACATACATAATGGCTTTGCATGGAAGTTCTGATTATATTTTTAGGTACTAAAACTGTGTTTTAAAAATACAAGCAACCCACTTGGTTCACATTAAACATTTAAATAACATTAATAGGAAGAAAGCAGGAAGTGAACAAAATTTTGAAAAGTAAGTGAGAACCGAACCGTTATTAATTTTTAATGATTATTTGAAAATTAGCAAAAAAAAAATGAAAATGCCGTGTAGAAAACTGAATACTTTGATTAAGGCGTGTAGATTTGTACGCATATTTATTAGGTCTGCAACTTTTTAAACATGTATCCAAAAGGTAATGTTAACAAAAGTAAGTGTTTAAAAAATTAAAAAAATCCCCCTCCAAAAAAAAAAAATAAAATTAGCAAACTTAAGGTAGCACAACAGTCTTCTGAAGAAAATTGTCAGTCCCTGACTTTGAAAGTCTGTAGCTTTGTTATTAGTAAAGACACAGTGACAAATGAGGTATCAAATAAAAGGAAAATGATTATATTGACTCTCAATTCTCATTTCACGGGTATTGCTTTTAAGTATTAATGCAAACATTTCCATATTTGGCATAAAATTGAGGTTTTGATATAATATTTTGAAATGAAAATAACTTTTACATCTTTACAGCTAGTTAAATTTTAAGACTCAAAGAAATTTTGCTTTTCCAAAATTAAAAATTAATTTATTTTCAAACCAGACCCTATATCAAAAATCTGAGATATGATTTTGTTGCATTTAAATGGTTCTTTCAGATAAAACAAACAGAATTTAGCTATCTGTAAAGATGTAAAAGTTATTTTCATTTTAAAAATATTATATCAAAAACTCAAATCTTTGCCAAATAAAGAAAGTTTTACATTAATACTTAAAAGGGGTCCTCTTTAAATGAGCATCAAAAGACAATTTCGTCATTTTCCTTTCGTTTGATACCTCAGTTGTTATTGTATCTTTACAAATAAGAAAGTTATAGTCATTCAAAGTTAGGGGCTGAAAATTCTCTTCCGAAGACTGTAGTGCTACCTTAAATGTTTACAAATTTCAGAAAGATTCAGTAACTTTAATTGAATGCAGTACAAAAATGAACCCTGTTTATTGCTTAATTGCTTTGGTTTACCTTTTCTGGAGACCGGTTACATTACATTAAACATATTTTATTCGCAAAAACAAATTTGCAAAAGGGATTGGACAATTGGGATTGCTGACTGTTTTGTTATAAACGGTGTACAATTTGTAGACTAAGGTACTGTGTCGAAATTTCAACCATCCTTTATTTCCACCGTCCTTATGGGCAGCAAAATATTCTTTCACGTGAATGAACTGGAACCACGTTAGAACCATTGGACTATATGCCTTTCACATGCATTTCAATAAATTGTTCTACAAAGTACATACTCCACCTTTGTTTTAGACGTTATTTTACAACTTAAGATGACAACGGGGAAGCGAAATTAAGACAGTAACTAGACGCGAACAGAGAATGATAATTTATTTTATGATTAGCACATACGAAAAATTCAGAAGTTCAGAGACACAGAGAAATTTTTTGTAAAGACAATCTATTTTAACTCTCTAATGGTAAGCAGGGATCAAAGGACTAATTTCCAGCTTACGGAAAAGAAGAGTTCGGCTGAAAGAATCAAAGAAATGTGCACAACTGTGCACCTATCAGAGTAGATTTATTTCTTTATTGCTACGAGTCACAATTCAAGGCAAAAATTCAAAAAGACCCTTCTAAACAGCATTTAGTGGATATTTTTTTACAATACAAATAGATATTTGGACGATATTTAAACAATTTACAGATGAAATTTATCCTGCCAAACTACTTTAAATAAATCCAATAGCAGCAGTGATCATACTCTTTTTCTTTATCTTGATATATCAATAAATCAAGTAAAGTTAAACACTAAAGTTTATGATAAAAGGGATGATTTCTCCTTCCCTATACTTAATTTTTCCCCGTCTCGACGGCGATGTTCCGTTAGCCCTTCTGACGGGGTCTACATTTCACAACTTGGTACATTGTATGTGGTGACGTTTCTGACTTCAACGACCGAAATCTTTGTCTCACTGAAAAACTTCTACATCAAGGGTTTAGATATCATAAATTGATAAAAACATTCTCTAAATTTTATTATAGATACAGTTACTTATTAAGAAAATTTGGTTCTACATGCAGGGCTCTCATACAACAGGGCATTTCACATCAAAACTTCTAAGGAAATATCATTTACAAAGCCTATAAATTCAAACATTGTTCATCCAAACTTAATAACCCGTTGAACAAACTTATTCATAAAGGATATAAATACAGCATTTTTTTCTTAAATCATTACTTCTTGTTTTTGTTGGCAAAAATATTGATCAGCTTCTACATGCTTTATACCATAACTAAAATTTAACCAATTTTTCATATTGGCACAATATCATGTTCTTCTTTCATAATAATTTAGAATTTCAATTGAAGTTTCATTTGTAAGAAGGCTTAATATCATAGTCAACGGAAATTATGTCCTTAGCTAGCTGTCAGTAACTGCGAGCATTTGTACGGAGGACAGTAACCTTGTGTATTGTATTCATGTTTCATGTACTTCATTGTAAGGGTACTCGTCTTGATAAGTTAGACTTTTTTCTAGTTTGATTTTTACTGCAATGGTGAATAACAGGATATGGAATAAATGCACACGAGACAAAGTCTCTACAAATACATGGTAAAAAACAAGCAAAGGAACAAGTCTTTTTGTGTATTTATTTTTCAGCCATTCACCACACATAGGGGAGGGTTGGGATCCAAGAAAACGAGTTTAACCCACCATAATTTTTGCGCCTGTCCAAAGTCAGGAATATGTTGGTCATTGGCTTGTCCTTGTCTTCTTATAAAATTTTAGTTTCTTGATATTCGGGTTATTGGATGTGGTTTGTTTCCATTGATTTATTGACTTTATTACCTTTTTGGGGCCATTTAGGGCTTGCTATATGATGTGAGGTATCTCACTGTGTTGAAGACCGTACGGTGGCCCCTAGATGCTTTGTATTGGGTCGTTTTAATCTGGATATTGGATGTTGTCTCCTTGACATTTACCCCATTTCCTTTCTTTTTCATACAAATTGAAGTACCAAAATGTGCGCAACTGAAATAAAGAAAGTGCACAAATGAAATAAAAAATGTGCGCAAATGAAATGAAAAATGTGCGCAAAGATATGCAAAAGTGCGCAAACGAAATGCACCGAAAATCAAATGAAATATTACAATAAAACTTTTTATATTTCATCAACGAATTATTTATTTCTGATACAAATGAATTGAATATACTGTACTAGTATATTATTATGAAAACAGGTGACGTTTCGTTTTAAGATTGTTGAGATTTGACTTAGTCGATTTACATGTTAAATACTTTTAACTAAGCTGAAAACGTTTAAGGACTTCATTATGATTTACAATTAAATGTGTGAAAAGACTATTTTTCGGTTGTTCGTCTTGAAAAGCAAATCTAAGGAAAGCCTTTTAGTTTTATGATATGAAAAATTTTTCTTGTCTATTACAAAAAATTAAATTCTTGTCTTGTAAAAATCAAATCCCACTAGAATCATACATGTAATCACGTGCGAGACGTGTATGATCTCTTTATATTTCAGTTATGGATACACTATCATACTTTAAAAATTTGGTATTTTATATTTTTTTTTTGTAATTTCCAAATGTTATTCTGGAAAAGTGTTTATATTGCCCATGTTTTTATTTTTTTTATAATTGCAAGTTGTCTCATAGTTGACTTGATGAGTGCCGTGTGTTTGTCTATATGTTGTTATTATTAACTAGCTTTGAATTGAACACAAGTGCTTTTGTCATACAAAGGAATACAGTGATTGTCAGAGCTCCTTGCCAATTCATTTTAGTATGCTTAATTAAATGCTTGCTGACGATCCCACATCGTCGGGATCAAGAAAACGGGTGTAGAGTTGTTCGATAATTAGCAATGCATTCCGCTCAAACTGGTACTAGGCCGTCTTGAACATACTTTAAGTAATGAAGAAAACTCATTGTTGAAAGCCTAATGGTGACTACAAGGTGAAGAAGAACAATAAAAGCGTTGTTCCATTGCTTAGTTCTGTAATATATTTGAAGAGACCATGTCTCATGTGCATCACTTCCCTTATTCCTTCGGTATTTTACTGCTGTTGTTCATTTACTCTATATCTTTCCATCTATGAAACTTGTTTTCTTTTTAAATTTTGTCAAGTTTTGAGCATTTTGAAAATTTTCTTTAAAAATGCAATGTTAGTTTAAGGTCAAAATGGGACATATTCATATGAAGATACACTCAAATGGTCAACATCTTAAGTCTAAGTCAAGAGATTTTAAAAGTTATGGCATAGTCATGACTGATTTATCGTAGTTTCAGGGTATTAATAAAGGTTAAAGGTCATGCATAGTTCAAAACGGTATACAAAATGCATTCTTATCATCTTACATCGACATAAAAAGTATTTAATAAATAAATATTTATGAAAAATAAATAAATAATAAAAAAAAAGAATCTGTGACGACGTACTGTTGAAAAGGTGGGACAATACAGAGAAAATAATGTACACTTACGGGCCAAATGTCCTTCCTTACACTCAAATTTACATGTGCATTTCTTGTAGAAACAACATTTATTTCACAAATTCTCTCAAATTCACTTTTGGACGATTTTTACTACTCACTCAATGCTAAAGTCTGACAAAAAAGATTCTTGATTATTTTTGAATTATTCCATGTCTAGTAGTATTCTTGCAGCAGTTTGAATTTTTTTTTAAATTAACTGTATTTCTTTGATAAATCATAATGTCAAAATTCAATTTTGCTTTTAAATTGTGACAATTAAAAAAGCAATGAACACAAAATTACTACAAAGCTCATACAAATTGCTCAAAATTACTAGGAAATAAAAAAGAATATCACATTTACACTAAATAATAGTAAAGAAATGACAAGTTTAAAAATTTGTCTAGGTAGTACAATCATGTAGAAAGAGAATATATTTTACAGTCCGTGTATATGAAAAATGGGGCTATAACAAACGGCCCATAACAAAATCCAAACAAAGTTGTAATATCCATGAGTCAAAAAGACAATTTAAAATACCAACAGAGAAAGTAAAGTATATAAGATATTTGAATTGAACATCTTGTAGAAAGATTAGGGATTTGGATGTACTGAACCCTAGCAAAGTAATATTTTACATACCAGGCGAACCTGACCATATCCCTTCTTATTATATTAAGGAGAAGCAATTATTGCATTGAAACATGTACTTATATAATCTACTTCCAGAAGCCTTAACTGACGAACTACCCGTAATATTGAAACTTACTTATTAGCCATACTACATTTGATTCAGGGGAATTTTATATCACTTAATCTTAACTTTTGTATTCATGTCATTCCAGAATTTCCCGTCCTGGCCCTTTCCATACCCCAGAGATTTATTTATTAACAAACTTGTTCTCGTCTTGATATAGCTGAAATATTGCTGAGTAGACGTTAAACAATATTCAATCAATCAATCAAACTATCTAAACTCATTTAGAAATAAACATAATTCAAGTTTAGAATGAAGATTTTCATGCAATTTATAACATAAACATTTCTTTTTGTTTCATGCATTATTTCTCTTTGAAACATTCTTCAACAAGAAAAACTAAAAATTCTGCTTGGGAAAGACTCAAGGAATATAAATTTTAGAATAGAAAAGTTTATGTAAAAATTTTAAAAATCTCATTTGGGGAAACATTTGAATTATGACGCGAACTTGAATTTAACGATTAACTTGTAGCATGAAGAAAGAACTCTTCAAATTAAGAAACTCTACAATTATTGGAAAAAATTGAAAAAAAAAATTATTTGGAGACATTAATGACGTCATTGATGAAGTATCTAAGTTGTTGTTTTTTTTGTTTTTTTTACATCAGATCTGTTGACTGATATTTCTTTTTCAAATAAAAAAAAATAAGTCTAGATGAAGTAATTCTTGGGAAAAGGGACTTGAAAGAGAATCACACGAAGATTAAGGCTTTGACTTGACAAATAAGCAGTGAAGTAAGTCAAAGGGGTTTAATATATAAATGATTAAAAGAATGATGACTTGACATTTTGTCCTTTTAACAGTAATATGGAATCTTGGGAAGTAAAATAGTATTATGGCAGCAGAGAAATATCCGTCAACAATTTTTAACATCTGAAGAGTTTTTTAAGCCGCTGAATGAACAAATAAAGGGATAATGAGTAAATGTTCATGGGACAAAATATTTATAAATACATGGTTAGATTAAGCAAATGGAACAACGCTTTTATTTCTGCATAAGTATCATATCGAGTTAAATATTTTCAGAAATGTCTTATTTTGAACATTTTATATTTCATTTTCGAAACTGAAAGTTCAGATTTTGTGTCTGAAATAAATGAGAGTTCAAAACATGTTAATTCTAGAATGTTTAGTTAATCAGTGTCATAGCAGAAGCAATTAATATAAACCCTACCAATTCCAGAATGTTTTTCCGGTCAATATTAAAATTAAATGTTACATGGTTTGTTTTTAATCACAGTGTTTTAAAATGACCTTGAGTAATGGCATGTGCTGTTTATTTTGTAGTATTTTAATAAACAAAAAATAGACAATATCTTATGTCCTCTTTCAGACTGAAGGAGATTGCAAGGAACATTTTAATGTCTCTTTTGTAATATAAATCAGCGAATTAAACAGGTATTCATTTTCCAGAAAATAGATAATTGTTTATTTTACAATGTCTTGAAATATTTTCCTGGCAACTACCATAAACATCAAGAAAATAATTGACTTTGGGAATTTAAAATTTTTTGTTCGTTTTTTTATATAATTCATTTTTTCATTCAATAAATGATTATATACCTTAAGTTAGAAGATATTATCTATTTGTTGGTGCTTGTGTCAAATTAAATAAGCTAATTTTATACTTAATAGTTTTTGAACATTTATTCCACCATTTACATCTGTCTTTTAGATAGAAATAAACCAGTTAACTTAAGATACATGTATCTGAGTAATGTACATCGTATGCCGTTGGCGGGACATTATTCCATGTTCTCACTTCCTTTTAACCTGCAGCCATTTTGTGCCGTAAGTTTATTCTTGGACGAACAGCATTCCTTCGAAATCCATTAATTTTTTTGAAATGTATACTAAATTTAATCAATTTCTGCAAAAAAAAAATTAATAAATAAATAAGATAATGATAAAAAAAATAGATAAAAACTTGCCTATTTAGATATATTTCATTTGGAAAGTAGCAGCAATATTCATACAATTTATATGAATTCGAAGAAAAATAAGGTAAAAGAGTTTTAACTTTGGCTCATGTAATATTTGGAAAGATTTATTGGTATCTGAAAGTTCATTGATACAATTACTCACATGCAAACTGAGTCCTATTGTAGAATAACACTACTCTTTAAACACAGAGGCTCTATGGCTAAATTTAGATGTGGTACCGCGCCACTTCAATAGAGACTGGGAGATATGAAAACAAATTTACTAGACAGGAATTGTCATTTTTGTAAAACTTTTATTGAAGATGAAGCCCATGTTTTACTGCACTGTCCACTTTAAAAAGAAATCAAAGAAGTTTAATTTAGGGACTTTTATGAAAATGATTTTCAGAATTTTAATGATGAACAGAAATTGTAAAAAAGAAGAGAAATGGGGTAAATGTCAAGGAGACAACATCCCATATCCAGGTTAAAACGACCCAAAACAAAGCATTAGTCTTTTTATTCTCTAATGAAAATGTTTTAAAAGCATGTGCCAGAGCCTGCTATATAATTTTAAATATTCACAGAAACTTCTTATGCATTCTAAATGTCTTAGTTTATGATTTTTTAATTAAGGTTATATAATCTTTTATTTTGCTGTATAGAATATAACATATGGAAAAGGACATGTTATAATCTTTATTTAATATATACTTCCAATTAGGAGTTATTATTATACCTGCGCCAAAATAGCCATACCACCGGGCTGATATGGCTTTTTCAGAACGAGGCGGTCTGATATGACCATGTCAGACGCGGTATGTTGATGCTGACCGTTAACTTCCGTTTATATTACCTATGCAAAACAGGACATATCTTTGCTAAGTATGTAATGAATATCTATAAATAGTAAACACAAAACACCCGAGGTTCGTTAATACGATATTGGGTTTACATATACGACAATATTACATATGACAAAGTATCCTATCAATTTCATTGGCTGAAACAGTCACGTGATTTCAAAAATATTTAGCGTATTTTCAGCTTTGTTTCTATTTATATGTATATTGACGCCATGTTTCTATTTTTAAATATATTGACGCTATGTTTCTATTTATAGTTTTGTTGACGCTATATAACTAAATTTATTTCCAGTTTGACTTTCAAGTCTTATTTTTTCGCCGCGAAAGATCTTATAATAGTAATAATAAAAAGTAGGGTCTTTACACATATTAAGAGCACGGAGATATTAAACAGCCGAAATCGATACAAACCGATTTAAAAGTTGTCCCACGGTATTTTTAAGCGCTGCACATATATAGAAAAACAAAAAAAGTTTTCTGGTTTCTTTTATTGAAAATAACAGATGTGTTTGCATATATTATCCTTTGCACACATGCAACAAACTCAATCTTGTCGGTGTGCAGATTGATTTCATTTTCGCCTTCAACCAGAGCTTCTACTTGGAAATAAATTCAGACATGTTGACAAAATCTTACTAGACAAAAATGCAATGAGATACAACCAAAACTACATATGTAATATAACAATAATGGACCTTTTACTCTGTCAATATGTTATATATGGACCTGTTAG
>MJUU01000879.1:68311-105796 GCA_002080025.1 Modiolus philippinarum
AATATATATATATATATATATATATATATATATAGTGACAATAACTACACGAAATGTAGTTATTAAGCAGATTCACCTACATATTCATATTATATTTTCTAGCCACGATATAGCTGAAATATTGCTGAAGTTGGTGTTAAATAACAATAAATCAATCCATCGATATTATTACTGGCTTTCTAGCGAATAATTATCAAAAAATTTTATACATGTCTAAATTGTAATACATATCGAGGCACGACAAGTTATGAATCTTGTAGCCACTCATAATCCAATATTTTCTCAGAAGTGAAAATAGAATTTAAACAATCAGTACTTATAAATAATAAAAGTTAAAATGAGAACTAAAATTGCCACTAAAATCACTCGTAAATCTGAAAATATATAATTCAGTGAAAACTTTCAGATAAAAACGAGATATTTCATCTGTTGACTTTTTATGATTCCGAGGAACATTTTAAGAATGATGCAAATATTAAATTAAGAATATATTTAATATTTTTTCCTTTATATATATATGTCTTTGTTTTTATAATTTTGTAGGCTGTCCAAATGCAACAAGAGATATAGCTTTTATTGTAGACACATCTTCCAGTGTAACGTCAGATGATCTTAGTTATCTGAAAAAGTTTGTTCAAAATGTTATCACAGAACTTCCCCAGGACACAGAAATGACGAAGATCTCCATTATAGGATACAATACACAACCAACAGGATATTTGTATTTCGATACACACAAAACGTCTGGTGATGTCAGAAATGGCATCTCCAAACTAAATGCGTCCTCTGGCAGTTGTTATACAGGAGATGCTCTTAAATTTGCTTCGAACGAGGTGTTTCAGATACAGAGAGGAATGCGTCAGTATTCAGCAAAAAGTGTCGTTTTAATAACTGATGATCCATCAATGAATAAGACCAATGCCATTCATCAAGCTGCAATGCTAAAAGCCAAAGGAATAAACGTGTTCGTGATAGGCGTTGGTAATACTATAGATGTGGACGAGTTGAAGAAAATTTCAAGCGCACCATCTTGTTCTAATTTCCATGGTGTTTCAAAATATGCGAATTTAAAGGTTCTTAAAGAGGAAGTGTCTCAACTACTTTGTTCTGGTAATGAAACAATTAAATTAGGAATTGATATGCATGGTATTGGAACGAATGAAGAACAAATGAATATGTATAAACGTTGAAAAGTCCAATCAATGTTTATTCTCAGTTACGGCACACGGACCTATATGTTTCTTTTTTACCATTTCATTTAGTCTACAATGGTCAATCGATCAAAGTTGGTTTCATCAAGTCCTTGATACAAACCACATCAAGGATAAGCCTCCTTAATGCACATTAACATTTTATAACATGATAATTAGATAAGTACGCCACAGTGACCAGCAATGAAATACCAAAAATGCTGTTTCGTTGCTATGAATATGTATTTGGCTTGACTTATTTAAATTTAAACGTCTCAAATCAATTTACTCCTTGTCGTTAAATTCAAACATTCCATAATGTTCACGAATGTTTTGGATCTCTTATACCAATTGAAAATACGAAGACAAGTGGGATGAAATAAATCTTCCTATATTTTAATTGTTAAAACAAAACAAACATATATAAAATCTTCTCATTAAAAATATCAACTATCGTCGTGGAAACATTCAATGCACATAACTTTAAGTGTAGTTTATTCTTCTATAGTTTTTAGTTAGGCTAATGAAAACCGAGCTGTCAGTCTAAAAAAATAATCCAACGACATTGGTAACATCAGAAACACAAAGACAAAAAGTCAACACAGAAAAGAAAAAATAGTAATGGCGGATTACATGATACCCCGCCACGTTTCATAGAATTTCGAAGTATCAAGGGGCATAACCCAAGAACCCCTTGGACCTCTGAATCCATATTCAAACTCGACCTGAGTTTTGTGGTGAACAAGCTACATACCAAGTGTGAAGACTGTATCTTATTCCGTTCAAAAGTTATCACTCGGAAGCCTTTGTGGGACGGACAGACGGACGGACGGACGCAAGACTGAGGGTATCACATAATACCACGCCACTATGTGTGGCGGGGTATAAAAAAGAAACACACATACAGATTTAGCTATTGTTTTATCTTAGAGTCCTGCATTCATTTAAATTATTCTGTTTTATAAACAGTAGGAGGGATTGCATTCCGCTACAACTATAACTCGCTACAAGATCGTTAACTTTATTTTGTAGCTTCTACGGTTATGCATGTAGGGAAAAACGAATTGCCATGTAATGGAGTATCAACAATACGTATACCAGGAATACCTATCGGGGAAACAGTAGAGGTAAAACCAAATAAAAATTTTGTCTAAAACAAAAGCTCAGATCATATATTAATGATAGCGTTCCGATGAACTAAATTGAAATTGTTCTGGAATTGTTCCATTTCTAATGTTTGCGCTAGGTCATTGTTCAATCCAAGACGGCCACTGAAGAAAATTATATCTCTGTATGAAACATTCGAAAAGGTTTAAGAGAAGACGTTTTGGTCTCTTTTATTTGTCCAATCCAAGATGACCACTGAAGAAAATTATATTCTTGTATAAAACATTCGAAAAGACGTAGGAGAACACGCTCTACTCTCTTTTATACACGCATTATACTAATTCATATTTTTATGATTAGAAGTTCTCTCGCCAAATCCCCTTGAAAAGAGATGTTCAATTTTGTATAGAATACAACACTGTGTCTGGTAGGTCCTGTTGGTACAAATGATGCCGTATATAATAAATTAAGTCAAAATTAGGCCTTTGCTCAAATACTTTGAAAATACCAATGCAACTACTGAACCAATGAGGACAATATACGTGAGATGCAGTCTTGAAATGATCTTCATTCACAATTGTGTAAAATTAATCTAGTGTAATGTACAAGATCCTTGTGAGATAACTTTGCCTGCTGTAAAAAACTCTATTCGCGTGTTTATGATACTATAGGGAAACGGGATAGAGAAAGGGGAGGTTTGGGTACCCATAAACCGGTTTAACCCTACCACTGGCTTTTGCTGGTGCCGGTACCAAGTCCGGCTATCCCGAGTTCCTATCGTTATTTATGTTTGTCTCTTGTTTTCATTATTGTTTTTCTGGTGCAGTTTGCTTGTAAATTGTGGCATGTGATTGTAGTTCCTGGCCATTGTAGGTGTTTGCTGTTTTCCTGTTTTTGTAATTAGATCAAAGAATCATACTCTTATTTGTCACAAGTGTGTTTTTTCTTTCCAGATAATTGTTGAAAATGGCGAGCAAACAGTGTTCGGATCATCTGTAACTTCGCAGCCAAGTGTAGCATTAAATAATGTGTATGGAACTGCCAAATCGTCCGAACCTTTTATATTTGATATTAGGAATACCTCTGAATTTATCTTGAAGATGGATGAAACAAAACAATGTCATGGAAATGTTACTATAATAATAAATGTTGGTCAGCAAGACAGAAGTAAGTGTTATCATAATATTTGGGATCATAAATGGTTTTCATTTCGATTCTGTCATATATTCGAAGACCTTAGAATATCACTTTATATTTTAAATCTCATTTCTGGGAATAATTTCCTTTGTTATCCCCGCACTTAGGAAGAAAGTTCGGAGATATTGTTATACCACCCGTCACTAGCAGATATGTTTTGATCTTGTTTCGCCATTTTGATCTTATCACGATCTTGACAGATTTAACACAATTTTGTTAAGACAGTGTAAGATTTTAAGTTGGTTTTCAAGATAATTAATTTCAAGGACGATCAAGACGCGGTAAGATAGTTTAAGATGAAACAAGACACCTTGTTAATTTTGTTCATGAACTATCAAGACGAATTGAGTTTGTTAAGATCAAACAAGATCTGGGATCTGGACAAACTTAACACATCTCGATCGCCCTTGAACGCAGTTATCTTGTTTGATCTTGATAAACTGAAGAAGTCTTAATTGTCCTTGAAAGTAATTATCTTTAAATACGACTGACTATCTTACACAGTCTTAACAAAATTGTGTTAAGCTTGTCAAGATCGTGATAAGATCAAAATGGCCAAACAAGATCATAACATATCTGCTAGTGCGGCTGTTTGTCCGTCCGTCCGTCAAACTCAAACTCAAACTCCTCCTACATTTTTTGATTTAGGGATTTAATTTTGTTGTAGAATTGTTGCATATAGTCTGTAGATGCGCAATAAGCTTTCGGATTTTTTTTTATCTTTATCATGGTGCAAACAAGAGGCCCAAAGATGTTTATTTTGACAAAGGCCCAAAGATGTTGATTTTGACACATGTAGTATGTGACACAAACTCTTCCTACATTTTTGGATTTAGGGATAAAATCTTTATGCAGAAGTGTTGCATATAGTCTGAAGATTTTCAATAAGCTTTCAGAATTATGATTCCGGTCCCAACTTCGGTAAATTTCTTGAAAATGTCAAGGACTCATATTTTTTTTTAATTTGAGCATATAATTATGTACTTTAGCAATTGTATGACAGAAAATGAGATTTTTACTAATTAGAATTCCAAAATGCGATTCCAAGTTTGGTAAATTTCCTGAAAGTCTCAAAGACCACTTATTTTTTGGAATTCTACCTAGCAACCATACTAAAATAATTTGTTTAGTTTAGGAAAAAGCATTTTAACTAAATGGATTTCAAAAATAGTTGATCCCGATTTTGGTAAATTTCCTGAAAGTCTCAAAGACCACTAATTTTTTGGATTCTACCTAGAAACCATACTAAAATAATCTGTTTAGTTAAGGACAAACATTTTAACTAAATGGATTTCAAAACTATTTGATTCCAATTTTGGAAAATTTCCTAAAAGTCTCAAAGACCACTTATTTTTTGGAATTCTACCTAGCAACCATACTGAAATAGCGTATTTAATTTGGGACAAACACTGTCATCAATTGGATTTCAAAAATATTTTATTCAAGTTTTGGTATATTTCCTGCAAGTCTCAAAGACCACTTAATTCTTTAGAATTCTACCTATCAACCATACTTAAATAGTTTGTTTAGTTTATGACAAACAGTTTATCAATTTGATTTCAAAAAATATTTGATTCCAATCTTGTTTAATTTCCTGAAAGTCACAAATACCACTTATTCTTGGGAATTCTGGCTAACAACCATATATCCTTAATTTTTTGGGGGTAAAAATAACGACTATCAATAGTTTGATTTCAAAAAATATTGAGAAAATTATGCACAGGGTGTAAAACAACTGTTTTCTGTGTCAAACAGAGAGTGCGGGGATAGCTGTCGTTTCGACAACCTCTAGTTTTATTTGAAACATATTGAAAATGGACTTTCAAAAAGCATTTAATTGTCGTGTCTTTTTCTTGAGCTGGACAAAAAGTTTTCCGAGACCAATCTGTTGTTTTTTTTTATTGTTTCTCAGATTATAATTTTGCATTTTGAAATACCTGGACGTCGTCTTATTTCATATTGCATTTGAAAAAAGAATTGTCTTCATATTTTCATCTTGTTCTTTAAAAAGGCGGAGCTTATAAGAATATTTTCTTAGAAATTATATCTCCTCTTCAATGAAGGCAGACATTTTGTTTTATCAATTCTTTCTCCCTCCTTTTCTGCCAGCACTTCTTCTTCTTCTCAAACAATCGTCCCAAGGCCATTTTTTGTCTTTTGATATAGACTCATGGTGACTTAAGGGGGTACGAGCCTCAGATTTCAGAAGCATTCTATATCATCGGGTTTTATCCATTCAAACAGTGCTAATTTTTTTTGCACATGGACCACATTTTCTTGGTCGTGAGTCACTTTAAAATACATAAAATAGACTGTGTATAAAATTTAATCAACTTCCAATTATAATTTAATATATTCAAAGGCCTATAAAAATCTTATGCAAATTGAATGAAAACTCTAGAGAGATCTGTTTCCCGCCAAAATTTTGACGTCTTATATCTAAAAGATTCCACCATGGGTTTTCAAAATTGTTTGCTCAAGTTTTTCCATTAGTAGAGCTCTTCAAAACAAAAGGTCAGAATTTTAATTCTAATTACAAAATTTCTGACACTCGTACTCCCTTAAGGATGTAGTAAGGTGAGGTTTTAGAAATTTGCAAAAGTCATTCGGATTTCTCTGATTTTATCCAATATTACTTTATAAAATATTTTGCCCCATTTCACCCAATTTTCTAGTCATCAAAGCCTTCAGAAGCTCATTTTAAGTCATTTAGCAAGATTTTATTAGATTGTAGATTTTTCTTCAAAGTGAAACAAATCAATAATGTGTCCATGCTATACTAAGGTAAAGGTCCAAGAGAGCCTTTCCCGCCATTTTTGAAAATGAGAAATATCTTGAAAATAATGCCAATAACCTATCAATATTTTTAGCTGACTTTATTCCTTTAACACTTCTCTTTCCATTTAGGGTTTCAATTTAAAATCGTAGATTTATTTAATTTCACCTTACTACATCCTTAAAGATGAAGAGCAACAATAAAAACGCTGTTCCTTTTATTGGTTCTACCATATATATGTAGAGACTTCGACTAATATGCATTTACTACATATCTTTCATTGTTTATTTGAAATATTTGACATGTGCATGCGCCATTATAAGCTTCGTGTGACCTTGACATTGAACTCAGGCCAAATAACAGTTTTAATCGTTTTCCTGTCCGTTCCATAACTGTTTTATCTTTTGACATAGACTTAAAACATTTATCATGTAGGTCTGTTATCATATGAAAGTATCAGTCGCTTTCGGTCATAACCTTTGTTTGACATTGACCTTGAGTATGAGGTCATATAACAGTTTCATAGTGTTTGCATCTCCTGGCAAAAAACGTTGTCATCCTTTGGCCTAGATTATTTAATATATAAGGCATGTTAGTCTATTATCATCAGAATATTTTCATACCACAGTGACCTTCATTTGACCTTGACCTTTTTGCATTTAGATCTAAAATATTGATTTTTGAGAATTGATCATAGTTTTTGCCTTTAAACTTGGACATAAGATATTTGGCAGATAGGACTGTCATCTTGGTGTTAATAGCGTACCGTTGAAACCTGCATAGGACCTTGTTCTTTGACTGTGAGGTAAGCTAACCAATTTTTAAAGAGTTTGCAAGATAAGGTCATAATTTTTTTCATTTTTTCTTCTGAACTAGACTTAAAATATTTGGGAGGTGGATCTTTTATAATAAGATGTGTCACATACCAGAGTGACCTTCATGTGACTTCGTCCTTAGACATTGACGTCAAATAAACGTTGTTCAAAGAGTTTGCAAGTTAAGGCCACTACATTTTCATCTTCTGAACTATGCCTAAAATATTAAGTATCTTGGTTTTTTTTTATAAGGTGCGTCACATTCCACAGTGACCTTGATCTTTGACCTTGAGGTTAATACAAGTAACTACATTTTTAAAGTGTCGACGATAACTGTTTTATCTTTTGACCTCGGATTAAGATATTTGACGTGGATGTAGCGTCGCTCAACATCAAGCAATGAATATCGCTCAAACCGGTGATAAGGACAGTCTTGCACATGCTATGAGGTATGAGCATAACTCATTGTTAAAGGCCTCGTGGTTACTTCAAGATGAAGAACAACAATAAAAGCGTTGTTCAATTGATTTTTACCCATGTATTTATAGAGATTTTGTTTCATTTGCTTTTACTCCATATCCCGTCATTGCATATTTGTGGGTCTTTCTATGGAAGGCATTTTCCTTGCCATAGTGATCTTCTTGTGACTTTGAGACCTAGTAACATTTTTTCAAATACTGACCTGCTAAGGCCATAAAGTTTTCATCTTTTCACCTAGACGTAGGATATTCGGCATATGTGTCTATCATTATCAGAAGAAATGTCTCATAACACTTCTACTTGAGCTTCATGTGACATGAACTTTTGTCCTAAATTTAATAAAAATTTCATTCAAAGTGTTGTTCAAAACTTTTGTAAAGTTTGATATTTGACGTATGGGTCTAACATTGTAAGAAGATGTGTCGCGTACCATAATGACCTTCATTTGACATTGACCTTTACCCTTGAGGCCAAATAACCATTTTACAGTATTTGCCTGTCCAGGCCATGATTTTTTTCTCGTCTGTTGACCTTGGCTAAAGATATTTAGCTTATGTGAATGAACAAAATAATTATTCTTCATAACTGTTGTATTTTTTTATATATCTATACTAATAAAATAACTGTATTCCCAGTAGGTTCCTTTTACCTAGCTCCATAGCTTTTTTACTATGCCACGATGGTTTATGGATTGTACAACCGTAATTACTTCCAATGATATAAAATAGCGTTGAAATATTTAAGTTCTAAATAACAGATTACATCTTTATATTACAGGCTGTAATAACCAACCAGCTGATGTTGTATTCGTTATTGACAGCGCATCCACAATCACTGACTCAGAATTCCACTCCATGTTAAATTTCGCCAAACATTTTGCACAGGGATTCGACATCGGTAGAAAACATATGCAGATTAGTGTAGTTACTTATGGTGATACGTATAACAATGCATTTTGGCTCAATGAACATTTAACGACTAAAGAACTCCTGTCAGCAATAGATAAAGTACGGAGACAACAAGGACAAACCAACACCGGCAAAGCTTTGAGGTATGTAATTATGTCTGATCTTTTATACGTTTTTACTGCACATAAAAATCATAGGTTTGTATATAAAGCCGAGTGATTCTTAACTGCACATGAAAATCATAGGTTTGTATATAAAGCCCAGTGATTCTTAACCAAATGTAGACTATGTATCGTGTGCGTTTTTGTCACATGTACATTCACTCCATACCCTTTCATTGTTCCTATTCTATATTATTAACAACGGTATTCGAATTTAAAGACTTCATTTTACTGTAAATAAAGTACGCACAGCAAAATTTGTCGCGACTTTTCTCTCAATATATTTTTAAGTAAATGTTAAAGGGTGACGTGGCATACATTAATTGAAAGCTAATTTTTTGCCGCTTCAGACCATATATTACCACAATTTTACAGCAAATAACTTAATACAGCAAAGGATGAAAAAGTTTTCCATTACCCATCTATGTTATTTTAAAATAAAATTTGAGTCGAAAATAGAGGGAGTATACCGGTAAAACTGAACACATGTTATTGTTGCAATGCCCTGGGGTCTGTCGATTAACCAAAACACGTGGGTCGAAAGTTAATCTCGATTTCGGAGCAAATAAGTAATAATGTAATTACTTAATAAAGTATCAACAAAAAGTTTGACCTGAAAACAAATTTATTTTAATTAAATTTTAATTAAAGTAAATGGTAAGCCATGAATATGGGATCTGCAAATTCTATTCGTTTGTTTACAAGAACATTTTTATGTAAATAAGTAACAAATTAAAATTCTGCTTGCTCATTGGCCATCCGAATAAACAACAAACACATACCCTTCATGCAAATAAGTTACCAATCGGCAATGCATTCTGTGAGTTTTCATTAGTTTGTTGGTTTGCATAAATAATTAACCAATAATCCTAACACAAAATTTCTTTAAAATTTGAGTGAAATTAACATTAAGGTCTTTGCAAAATATTTTTATTTGAACTTTGACTATTTAAGTAAAAAAACCAAGAGTAGAGGCAACAGATTAGAAAATGAAAGGTCTTATTTAAAACAAAATAACCACAGCAATTTAAGCTACGGCAAATTTTGTTGGCTTTCCATATCATTTGATTCAAATGCTGCTGATGAGAGGTAACTCCTTGAAACACGTGTACAGCATAACGAAGTTTACCGATTCCTTATGCAACGTGGGTATTTTTTGTATTTCGTTGTGCTTACTATAGACACTTTCACACTTATGATCGAAATTTAATAACAGCACAAAATACCAATAATATACAGATAATTACATGCAGTAAAAATTGAAGTCAATAAGTGTGTAATGATATTGATATATTTTAGACTGACGGTTCGGTTTAACTCACTTAAATACAGAATCGGACAAAATATAAGTAAAAAGATTACTGTAGAAAGATTTTTTTTTATGATTTCACAATTCTGAACCTGGATATTCAGGGTTCAAAAATAGTTCATTTCAGACTTCCCCGAGGGTATTTACCAACCCAGTAGTCAGTGCATCGGTGCTGACCCTAAAACCGACTTTATTGAAACCTGCCATATCTAAAGTAAGTGAGAACCGAACCAAATCAAAAGAACGAACAATCCATGGACAATGGCAACATCGGAAACACTAAGAAACAAGGACACCACTTAAGTACAGGACAAAAAAGAAAAATGAAGACACACATTCAGATGAACAACACGGACCCAATAAAAACAAAAGGGTGAGATCAGGTGCACCGGTAGAGTAAGCATCTCGTGCTTCTTATAAGACATCCGCCGTGTTGAACATGTCAAATCCGGTAGTAAAGTCAAATCCGATAGAGGAAAAACAAACTTTAGTTGCAGAGGGAAAGATCTGTTGTCATCTGGGAAACAGATATCCCATAGCGATCCACAAGATCATCAAAATTTTACCAAATTTTGTTTAAACCTAGGGAGTATCTCCCTAGTGCATAGCTCTGTCCTTAGCTGAATTTCGGCTTTTCTTTTTAGATCCCTTTGGTTATTTGTTCTCTATCAGCTTTTGCACGTTTTTCGGTCAATAGACTTCCAAATGATTTGGTATGATCTGCACTGATGAGACATAAGTTGTCGAAATGCGCATATGAAAAAAATAAATTAACAGTAACTTCGGTATTTTGGTATTCAACGGTTCCAATTTAAGCGGTGTGAGATGTCTCCGTCTTGTATCCCCGATACAATACAGAAATTACCAAGCAACATATTCTGACGTCATTGACGTCGCTAAGAAACGTCGGATGTTAAATACGGCTTGATGGCAAATAAATCGTAGTTTTGTGATTACAAAAGTGAGCAAAGAAATCAAACACCGTTGAAACAAAAGATTTAGAAATCTCAGACACCTTCGGGTAAGATTTCAATAGTTCTCTGACTCGGCAAGCCTCGTTAGAGAAATATTGAAATCTTACTTTTGGTTGTCTGAGATTTCTTGATCTTGCCTTTTCATCGGTGTAAGATTCATATATTCTCCCACCTTGGACAAGGGAATCCATTATCTACGCGATGCAAGATCTCTCTGTTTTATTAAGAGATACCCGCATGTATTCCCGCCATTTTTTTTATTGTAATAAACTCTGCTTTTCCTACACGAATTGAAATGTAAGTAATACAATTAAATAGATATTGGCTGCCTTTGAAAATTAAGTTTGAACTAAAGCGCATCAGAAAGGCTTATATTTTTATCACCGATANCCCCCCCCCCCCCCCCGAGAAAAGGGAAGTGATTCATTAATGTCAACAATGACGTTTCGACGATAATAAGTTTTATTATTGGATGCTAAGGGGGAGAAAAATAATCAAACAACAGTGAGAGTGCCAGACGAAAAAAAATCTAAGATACCATCTGTAAAGATATCTACAATATAGCTTCTCAGACCCAGCAAACTTCGTCCGAGTAATTGAAATCTTTCCCTTGTCTTATATTTTCCTGTCTTGCAATTTCCCTGGTGTTAGAGTCATATAATCTTTGTAATCTTTTTTGTCAATGTCATCCTCAACTTTCAAATATATTCTGTTATTAGAGAAATAATTGATTAAAAATTCCTTGTTATAAACGACTTTACTACTGAAAAGTTTTTATAAACCTTCATTTGATTTTTCTTTCATTCCATCGTCATTTCTGTCCTGAAAATATTTTAAAATAATTTCTTTTTAATAGCAAAACGTCGGATCGCGTGGAATTCTACTTTATAATGTCTCAAAGTGTGAAAAATTAACTGCTGTAAATGGTTTTGACTTAAAATTAAAGAACAGTCGAAATCAACAAATTAGATTTTGTCAGTTCTTTTAAAATATTGCCCAATTGTACTAAAATACATGTACATGATTCGTACTAAAGAGACATCGTTGTCGAAAAAGCCCACTGCAGAAACTAAATTTACAGTATTCACGGTAAATTGTTAATCACGACCACTCTGCACATATTTCAGCATCCCAAAAGAATTCTTGTTAACATTGAAAGCTGACTCAAACCCTGCCCTCCACTATTACATGTATTGTATTTGTAGTTACGTCCATGACAATAGTTTTCTCAGCATCCATGGAGGCAGACAGAATGCACTACAGGTGATGATTTTACTGACTAAGGGTACAGCATCAGACAAAGCTAAAACGACAGCTGTGGCACAGAAATTTCATAAAGACGGAATTCGTGTACTTGTTGTCCAAATGGCACATACAGTTAATCCTCAAGATCTATATCAAGTGGCATCAGATTCGAAACATTTATTTTCAATTAAGGATACAAATGTATTGGAAACTATAAAAGGAGATGTTGCCAAAATTAGCTGCGGAGGTACATATACAGTTATAAATATTTTACATTTGAATTGGTTGTTTTCATTAATAATTTTATATTTATGTGTTGTGATATGACTTTTGTAAAACAAGATTAATGCATCCATTTATACCAATAGTGTTAAAAATTGAAATGTGAAATAATAATCAAAAATGGTATATAAATATCTGAAAGTATGCAGATATATTTACCACATGCGGGTCCTTGACGGCAGCGTGGTTAAGGTGTCTCTGTGGTATTTTCCACCATTTTTGTTTTGTACTCGTTCATTTAGGTTTCATGCATTTAGAAATTTAACAAAATAATTATTTGAAATGTAAATAAAGTTCCAATGTATATGAAATTTGCATTCTTTATCCATTTTATAACATTTTCATTCCATAAATGGTGAACTAAAACACATGTGCTTAAAATCTGTAGCTTGATATAAAAAACATAGGAATGAAGCAAGGGAGATAATTATATAAAATAATTTCAAATAGATATCACTAAAGTATTAGCATTTCGCAATTGATCTCGCTTAGTTCAACGGTGACCCCAAATATGGCCTATTTTGTTAGAAATCACACAAGATGTATACAGGGGAGGATGCCATTGCAATGCTGGAATTCTTGATTGATATCATATTTGTAGAATTTGGAGGACAAGTTATCCGGCAGACAATAGAAATACCTATTGGGACTAACTGTGCGCCACTTTTAGCAGATTTGTTTCTTTATTCGTATGAAGGCAGGTTCATACAAGGGCTCGTTCATGAAAAAAGACAATAAGCTAGCCAAATCCTTTAATTTCAGTTTCCGTTATATCGATTATATTCTTTGATTGAACAATCCTCAATTTAAGAATGACCTTCACCTTGTATACCCAATGATCTCGAAATTAAGGGGACCACTGATACACCATCATCAGCATCATACCTGGACCTATACCTCTACATAGACAACTCTAGACGTCTGAAAACAAAGCTTTACGACAAGAGTGATGATTTCGACTTTCCAATAGTGAACTTCCTATTTTTGAGCAGTAATATTCTCACTTCTCCGGCATATGGTGTGTACATTTCACAACACATTTGTTATTGCCGTGCCTGTAGTTTGTACAGCGATTTGGTCAACAGAGCGAAATTACAAATACTTATACATTGTGCATCAAGGGTATGTTCAGTCACTGTTGCAATTGTCACTACAGAAGTTTTACGGTCGTCACCACGATTTGACAGGCCGCTACAATGTTTCTGTTTCAGAAATGAGAACAGATATTTGTGGGTAGATCCAGAGTTTGTTACCGGACTAACTAACACCGATGATGATAAAATCGGACTTTTCACTGGCAGTGTGACGGGTGCCACGCGTGGAGCAGATCATGGGTTTAACCCTACCGCTAGCTGTTGTTAGTGCCGGTACCAAGTCCGGCTGTCCAGAGTTTCTATCGTTGTCTATGTTTGTCTTTTGTCATTTTATTGTTTTTCTTGTATAGCTCCCTGGTGGATTGTGGCCTGTGATTGTAGTGTTTGGCCATTGTGGGTGTTTCCTGTTATATTTCCTTCATTAATTACCCTTCCGGAACACCTGATGATACTCTTGTTTTTTAGTGATAGCTCACACTGTCAGTGCTTTTGTTTTCTGTGATGTCTTGTATATCATCCTGTTATTTTTTTAGTTTTTAGTTTTGTCTTCGCCGATAATGTTTGTGGTATATTTATCCTTGTTATGTCTGAATACAGAAAAGAAATAAATTAAACTTTCACCTTGGTGCTGTTTAAGGGTTAGAGAAGCAACATGCACCACGAATTTTCATTGGCTTTGTCTACGGGTAAGAAAATGACAATAACCAATCAGCCACCCAACAGATATTTCAATATCACATTTTAACTGGCTGTGTGACGGGTGCCATGCGTGGAGCAGATCATGCTTACTTCCGGATCATCTAATGATACCTCAGTTTTATAGGGGTTCACACTGCTAGTGCTTAAATTCTATGGCGTTCTTGTTCATTTTTGTTTGTTTGTTTTGTCTTTGGCATACTGTCTCAATTCTTGTTGGCTGTGAAATGCCGTGAGTTTGGATTTATGATTTTAGAATTCCCCCTTTCCTCGTTCTTGCCTCGGTATTCTTTTGCCGATGTATTCTATTGTTAATATGTAAACAATATAATGAGGTTAAAACACATGCAAAGTACAAACAAAACTTATAATAAATTTTAAAATTTATCCACTGATACAGTCATTTTCCCTATCATTTCTTTGTACAATCCTTAAATTTTCATCCCAGTTTTTTTGCTTAAATACACGGTGACCACCATGTTTTATTTTATATTTTGAACAATAATGGAATTATGTTTCTACATAGAAAATTTTACAAAATTCTATAATAGGAAATTAATACCATGCAGACACTTTAAGGTAGTTATTGCTGTAGACTGTAACCTAAGGGTTGCGAATTCGCGACCGCATTTGTAAACCACAAAAGGGTGCACTCGACTAGCAACCGTACGTGGTATGTCAGTTTCCTGCTCAACAGCCTCCACCACAAAACTGGACGAAACAATTTAGATGAAATATCGTAAAATATTTTAAGGGAGAGTTCTGAGAGCTCTGAATTAAAATCCAACGTTTCACTTTTTAATATCTATCATAATCACAGGAATTGTTTTGTAATGATTTCGGAGATTGAAATGAAGCCTAATATAGTTAATTTCTTGAGTTGTCTTAAGGGGGTTCGCTACTCTATTTGAAAATAAATAGGATTCCAAATAAATGTGATTTTTTTTTGTTAGTAAATTAAATAACAAGTAATTTAAGAGAAAAAAAAATGATAGGTTTGTGATCGTGTTTTTGAGATATACGTGATGGAAAATTTGGCGGGAAAATAAACTCCTCGAATTTTCATATGATTTTGACCATGAATGAATATGACAGAATAAATAAAATTTAATGAAAATGTTTAAAATGAAATATGGGAAAAAATCAGGGTGTCAAAGGGCAAAAAATTATAATGCTTTTAAATGGATAAGACCAGAGAATTCCGAATATCTGACAGAAATCTCAAAGCATGAGGAGCGAACCTCCTTAATATATACATGTACTTCCTTTTACTTCATATGTGGATGTGTTTTGACTTTGAACATAACTGACCACTTGGAGCGGTTTTTTTCGGCTTGAATAGAACTGTAAAACACACTTACAAAATAAATAGTAGAAATTTTATACTTAAATTTCGATAATAAGAGGGATTATATCACCAATATACTGTAATGACACATTACATAATAAAGCCATTTCCTTGTCTTGTCTATGATAATACTTTGGTCAATAAGTATGTTATCTTTTCTTCAGTATAGCCACATTATTATGTAGGAAAAGCATGTTTTAGCAAAACATTTATATTTATTTTTGGGTTATTTTTAAGTTGTAAAGATACTTTGTGTAGAAGCTGGGATAGTCAGAAATTGTACATCCAAAGATATCCAAACCAGCCATTTAATAAAACCTGGTAAGTATTCAAAATGAAAATAAATATACATTTTGGCTGATAATCATGATTCAACAGTAACAGTTCAAACAAAGACTGTGGCACAGGAATTTATGCCATTTGTAAAAGCTATTGAAAATGAGGGTAATAACAAAATTACCGAACAGAATTGTCATAGACGAAGTTCATGAGACAAAAAGACAAAAAGACAAATCACGTGGAAAGATTCAAGATTTTTTTTTTTACTTAGCACATGGATGATCATTTCTGTCTACGACCTTTCAATAGTAATTGATGTTGAGCTGCTACCGGATACTACCGCAAAGGAAGGGAATTTGGTGCGCCATAAAACCAGTTTAGCCTACAATTTCTTTTTAAATGCATGAAGCAAGTCAGGACCATTACGGTTGACACCGTTTTTCGGTGGTATTCCACCTTCTTTGTTCATTTGGCTCTTAGACTTTGGCTCTTGACAATTCTGTTCCGAAAATTTATTTTACCCCTTTGCTCTGTTAGATTTTATAATTTTGCTTAAACATTTTGTTCTTTATCTTTTACTTTTATTAAACATTGTTCTAAAATGGCACAACTGATACATCGGAAAACCAATAAAATGTAAAAAGGGGTAGAAACTAGAAAAAAATACCGTAATTAAGAGACAAAACAAATGGGACAACATGACATATATAGATAAAACAAACGGAAATGAACACATGTTGTTATTTGATAATCACATAAATGAAAATGCAATGCTGTTGTGAAATGAGAATATAGGGACGTGAATCGAAATAAAATAAACTTGAAGAACCTTGCTGTTAAGTTTATTATTTTTTTTTCTTTTTACAGGAATTCCACTCCCAAATATTTGTTCCGCTAACATCAAAATACTTCCACATCCAACGGATAACACGAAATATTTAATGTGCGACCGTAATAACCAGCTTCTTATAGTACAGTGTCCTAATAGTAAAATATTTTGTATGCAATCTGGACTTTGTCAAACATCATGTAATATTCCTACACAGTTGCTTACCTCATCGACTGCATCAATAATACAACAAAGTAGTCCACCAACACAATTTCCATGTCAACAAAATCCTTGTGCCAATGTCTTAACTGGTGTTTATTTCCCAGGATGCAGAGAAAATAAATACATACATTGCACTGGTCATGGTACAGGAAACGAGGGTACTTGTGACGAAAATGAGGTATGGAATCAATTAATAATAAATTGTGTTAACAAATATTTGATTGACATTGACGGAGCAAGATTACCGGTGAAGGATTATGACAATCCGTGTCGCGGAGTGGGAAAGGATGTATACTTTCCATGGCCTCGTGACGGTCATAAATTCATACATTGTGATGGGTATGGTGATGGCTTCATTGTTTCGTGCAGAGGGACTGAAATTTGGGATCAAGCAACTCAAAACTGCATTCCAGTTTGGCCTGCTGTTGGTTAAATAGACAATTTTTTTTCAAGAATATCATTCTTTCATTATCTGTTGTCATATTACAGAGTGTATATTTTCTACAAAGCTATTCACAATATGAAAAACCTTTAATGTTTGCATGATAGAAAGAACTTATGAGCTTTCAATTTATATAAAAAGGTGATCTCTCAATCTCAGATTTGAGTAAAATACAACTCTGTACTGTAATTATTATTAACTTTTTTATTTTAGTATTTCGAAACTGATTCTTTCGAATTATAAGAAAATGCTTGTATTAACCATGAAAGTTCATACTTGTAAGCTGTTGTCTTGAAATTTGGAGACTTGCATGCTTTAAAGAATGATACACAAACGTTCATTCAGTATGTTGGTAATAAAACAGCTATTCGTTGAAAATATGTGGAAAATTTCGTCCGACATGTGTTATATTATACAAATATATCATGGCAATTAGGTCTATAAATCCATGTATTGTCCAAACTTGACATGCTATAATAGCATTATTATTTCATGACATTTCATGACATTATTCTTGCTGAAATTAGGACTTAACGTTCGTTGTTTAAGCAAAAAAAAATATGTAGTAAACCTGACGTTCCCAAATATAGAACGTAATGTACTATTTATAGAAATACCAAGTTTACACAATATTTACAGAATGTCATGTGACGTCAAATGAACCAATCACAGCGCACAAACAGTATCATGAAAAAAAAATGTTGTTTATCTGTAACTTGTATGAGTGTCTTTTGATTTACAGAGACTGATAATCTCAGTAACTATCAAGAAATTATTGGGTCACTATGAGGGCGTCACGTGCAGGTAACTATACTGACGTCAAGTTTAAATACTATTTGTCGTGTTCATACGCATAATACGTTGAATGAAGAATGCATATAAATTATTGCAATATATAATTGATTAACCGTGCTAAAATGAAAATTTCTTGTCTACAGAGTTCTATTTATCATGATGAGATAAAAAAAAAATATAGGAGATTTTATTTTTGGCACTGACTTTACCACTGCGTACTGTATCGAGCTCGCCCTAACGAGCTCAATAGAAACCGGTCGTGTAAAAGACCGTATCAAAAACAGAAATGTCTTATATTCCATTTATTGAACATTTTACAGCAGTAGTTTTAGATACCTGTAATAAACCCCGCAAACATAAAACGGCCTGTCGTAAACTATCTTTCCACGGTCATTGGAGACATTGTATCCTAAAATAGCTAATGATGAATTATAAAAAAGATCCTTGTTCAGTACAATAAAACTTACAACATTAGGTGGAAAAGAATTCTATGAATTCTCTATTCTTGCAATAATTTGATTCTTGTTTGTAGTGTTTGCACAATTAAGATTAAGACAAGAAGATATTCCTTTCAATATAAATACAAATTACGTTATACGATTTCGTTACGAATATGTAAATGATACATCATATCCAGCCATCTCTTTCTTGTAAAGTTTGTCAAATTGTTCATTCTGCGAAACAGTAAACCAGTTTTTCCATCCACCAATTTTACCTAAAACAATTAATGTACACCTGTTTGTAATACTAGATACTAAATGAATCAACATGTAGTTGTCCCAAGGTAAATTTCATAAAAACATACACCATAATTGGGAACAGCATTGCTAAAGGAAAGAAATAAACTTAAAAAAATACGCAATTGTTCTTGGTTACGAAATATTTCACGTTTAAATTCGCACGAAAAGGACCTTTCTGCCTCTAATGTTACTTGAACATTTTAACTTTTCAGTTTTCTCTTACATGAAACATAAATTTTGTTTATTGACTTATTATGGGATAATGAATCAATTACTGTAAAACAAGTAGGCGATTTGAATCAAAATTGTACTAACTGCAATTAATAGATGATGACAACCAAGAAATCTCATTTGTAAGTCTCGTCATGTGACAACGAGAAATCACGATATAATTGTAATTTGAAAAAATTTCCCTCCAAAATATGACGTATCCTTATACGTCATATTTTGGAGGGAAATGTTTTCAAAATTGTAATTTGAAAAAGTTTCCCTCCAAAATATGACGTATCCTTATACGTCATATTTTGGAGGGAAACGTTTTCAAAATTGTAATTTGAAAAAGTTTCCCTCCAAAATATGACGTATCCTTATACGTCAAATTTTGGAGGGAAACGTTTTCAAATTACAATTTTATCGTGATCTCTCGTTGTAATATGACGCCTCTTACAAATGCACACAGAATGTTTAGATTTTTAACAAGACAACTGATAGTTCTTACCAAAGAACGATATTGTTCCAAACTTTGTCTGAGGGGAATATGGCGTAATTTTCATGAGTTTTTATGACAAAATGATCTTAAAGCATTTACGCTTCGCACGAAATGACTTTATTGACTTGATCTGATCAGAGAACGTCTCAAAAAACGCTCTTTGTTTCCCCACTTGTGAGCATAGTCTCCAACTGTATCATCAAAATCTCAAATATATTGGCAAACAAATACCGAAGCAAGAACGAGGAGAGGGGGAATTCTAAAATCATAAATCCACAATCAGGGCAATTCATATCCAACACGAATTAAGATAGTATGACAAAGACAAAACAAATAAAACAAAAATGAACAAAAACGTCACATAGCTAAAGCACAAGCAGTGTTAACCCTACAAAAACTGAGGTATCATCAGGTGCTCCGGAAGGGTAAGCATGATCTGCTCGAATCGTGGCACTCGTCACACTGCCAGTGTGAAAATTCCGGTTTTGACACAGATGGTGTTAGTCCGGTAATAAACTCTGGATCTACCCATATATATCTATTCTAATTTGTGAAATTGAAACATTGCAACGGTCAATCAAATCGTACAGTCGACCGTAATAATTCTGTAGTGACAATTGCAACAGTCACTAAACATACCCTTGATGCATAAGTTTTTGTGACAGTAATTACGCTCTGTTGACAAAATCGCTGCACAAACTACAGGCACGGCAATAGCGAATGAGTTGTGAAATGTACACGCCATATGCCGGAGATCTGGGAATATTACTGCTAAAAAACGTGAAGTTCACTATTGCAATGTCGACATCATCAGGCTTGTCGTAAAGTTTGTTTTCAGACGTCCAGAGTTGTCAATGTAGAACTGATATGCCTGGGTCATTTAATTTGAGGTTCGGAATTCGGGACGTCTCGAAAGGAAAACTCTGAGTTAAAGGTTTTCAGCAATTGTTTGATCACATGTCACACATGTGCATGAAGGCATACAAGCATTTGTGAAATTGGATAAATTATTTAACCAATGATTTTATCAAAACATTGTTATAATTGTAAACAATTCCTCAATTCAGTAATTGGGACATAAAAGCATTTAATTGCGTGTAAGACCTACCTTCTCGAAAGAGTGTTGATTTTCCCTCAGGATGAATGCATCTTGATGCGTCAATCTTGTTTTCCTTTAGCTTTTCAAAACAACATTTATCAATAACATCTTTAATGAATTCATCAGTGCATAATATGTTTAGAAACTTGGCCAGATTTGTTAAAATTGTTTGAGGGTCCTGCAAAAACAATGAAAAGAGATCAAGTGTGTGTCTTCCTGAAAGAATTTCTCATATTGGTACATTATCATAATATCAATATTGTGACAACATGTAGATGGTGCCTCATATCGTATGATTTTATTTTGCCATGTTTTCTTGCAATTGACCCCATGAGTGCCCTGTAATTGTTTACAAGTGAAGATTGTCTTCTGTTAGACTTTTTGTTGGGAAACAGATTACAGTTAAAAAATCCGCATTTATGATAGGGGTTCACACTGCTAGTGCTTTACTTTTGTTGCGTTCCTTTCATTTGTGCTTTTTTGTCTTTGTCATGCGAAATCAATTCGTGTTGGAAATAAATTGACGGTGTTTTGGATTTATGACATTGGAATTTTACCTTTGGTCATAATACATCGGCAAACTAATACCGAACTAAATATATTAACTGATTCAGATGTAAACAATAATAAAAAGAATTGTTTCATTGTTTTTTTTACTATGTGTATGTATGAACTTTGTCTAGTCTATATGTTATGCATATGCATAGCCATTCAAATTTATATTTATCAAATACGGATCTATACCCCATGTTATAAGAATCAATGAAAACTACTGCAGAGACTTAAGCGTTTTTGGTATTTTCCGGTGTTTACATTATTAAAATGTCCACGCTATGACTAGACGCATATTGTAAAATGGTGGCAGCTGGTCCACATTTTGTCTATACTGTGTCCAAGAAGTATGACTTCGATGTAAACAGTATTTGGACTAGATCGTATAGTACAAAATATACATGTAAACAGTGTTGTGTTGTATCCCTTGATATCTTTCGTTTTTTGTTTGAAGGAACGAGGCATATCCAATCCAAGCACCCCCATTCCTGATCGCCTTGTCTGTCGAACACGAATTGAGACCAGTTACACTGACTAGTGAGTCTTGGTCATGGTCAATTGTTGTTTGAAGGAACGAGGCATATCCAATCCAAGCATCCCAATTCCTGACCTCTTGTCTGTCGAGCATGAATTCAGACCAGTTACACTGACTAGTGGGTCTTGGTCATGGTCAATTGCTTAAGCATATTTTGCAAGAAAAATGCTGTATTCATCTTTATTTGGCTAACAATCATCGTTTGTCAGCTTCATATTATTTAAAGATATATGAAGTGTTCTTTTGAACATCGTTTACAATAACTGTGGATTAGTCAGAATATGACGTTTATTTGTTGCAAATTAAATTGGTGTTTCGACCCCTATTTCTTTCTTTCTCAGCGGCGGATCTCATCAGTGGTCTCCGCTTTTGCATGATTATCATCTTTTTATATACATAATTTGGACCATACACCAGTTTGTTGCACCAACATCAATCTCTATGCCCAAACTATATGAGCAACTTTATTATTATTACTATTATGCATTTTATTTTCATTTCAATTATATTGTATTTTGTCCATTTTTTAATTGATATAATATTTGCAGTAGGTAACAGACTTGTGTAGTTTTATTCTCTGATAGAGTTCTTCAAATAGATAGTGGTTTTCCTTGCACGTGCTTATAAATTAGTAAACCGACAAGTATCATGATTGATTGTCGACGTGGAAATCAGAGTATTATTAACACTCATCATATATAACAGTTGTTTCCCTGTAACTTTATGATACTATAGGAGGACATTGTCAGTTATTTTAATGTTTACGTTGGCTATAGAATTTTAATTGCTCTGATCATGAGAGAAATAAGTTTCTCTCTTCATTTCAAAGGAACGTTTGCTTTAGTACCCGGGTTTACTAAGCAAATGTGTACTCTTTCTTTTTCTTGCATAATGGACTTTTTATCATGATAGGCCGTTTAGAGTACTTTGTTCCTTCATATGATAGAGCATATGTAAAATAGCCATTTCATATCGAGATGCTGTCTGCATCTAACCAACTGACCCATTTCAATGATTTTATATTCTGACAGGGATCTAAAAAGAGAAACTGATTTTTTTCCTTTCACCGTGTGCAAAGACTGCTGACTTCTCATTTTACTGTCAGGAAGTTTACAGTGTCGATGACCTTCAAAATTGAAGGTAAATTTCTAAATGTCTGAATGTTTATCTTTATGTTAGAGTTTGCCGCTCCTTTTTTCTTTACAATAAATTGCATCTCTAATTTCTTGTTTGTATTCGGTTTTGTTAATGCATCAATTAAGATTATTGAATAATCTTTGGGTCTAAGGCCTCTGATATCATAGCAAAGTCCATTTCAATTTCTCATATTTTTCTAGATACGTAAATGCACGATAAGTTTTATATGATAGCTCTCTATATTAAAGAGCTTAAGTATTTCTAACCGCCCTTCTAGACAGAATTGTATATATGATTATCATGCGCAATGTGTGCGTTATTAATAAAGCATGGTTATGGACACATTTTTAAATGCTTAAGACTTTCATCTTCATATTTTGGTGCAATAAACTGGCTCTAAAGTCCAATTATGTATATAGCTATTTTACCTGCATTGAATTATTTTATGCCCTTTTGAGCTTCGTAGATGTATGACTAAATATCTTGGTCTATTGGGTGTATAGTTCTTGTTCACAAAAGCCAGCTGTCCAATATGCGAACCATGTACATGTATTCTAGTTCATGTCTTGAGATTGGTTAGGCCTGGCCAATGATATTTTGTGATGTTCGTCTTCATGAGCCATTTCTTAAATATACCTTCATGTATATTGACCAAACTCTGTACTAAAACAGAATATCGAAAAGTGTTCAAATGCATCAAACGGCCCCACAATTGTGGTACAAGGAGATCTCTCTCAAAAAATGAGCGAAATTCTCAGGCTGCTTTCGCGGTTAGATCACATGTTGTTTGAAGGAACGAGGCATATCCAATCCAAGCACCCCAATTCCTGACCGCCTTGTCTGTCGAACATGAATTAAGACCAGTTACACTGACTAGTGAGTATTGGTCATGGTCAATTGTTGTTTGAAGGAATGAGGCATATCCAATCCAAGCATCCCAATTCCTGACCGCCTTGTCTGTCGAGCATGAATTAAGACCAGTTACACTGACTAGTGAGTATTGGTCATGGTCAATTGCTTAAGCATATTGCAAGAAAAATGCTGTATTCATCTTTATTTGGCTTACAATCATCGTTTGTCAGCTTCATATTATTTTAAGATATATGAAGTGTTCTTTTGAACATCGTTTACAATAATTGTGGATTAGTCAGAATATGACGTTTATTTGTTGCAAATTGAATTGGTGTTTCGACCCCTATTTCTTTCTTTCTCAGCGGCGGATCTCATCAGTGGTCTCCGCTTTTGCATGATTATCATCTTTTTATATACATAATTTGGACCATACACCAGTTTATTGCACCAACATCAATCTCTATGCCCAACCTATATGAGCAACTTTATTATTATTACTATTATGCATTTTATTTTCATTTCAATTATATTGTATTTTGTCCATTTTTTAATTGATATAATATTTGCAGTAGGTAACAGACTTGTGTAGTAGAGATCTTCAAATAGATAGTGGTTTTCCTTGCACGTGCTTATAAATTAGTAAAAACCGACAAGTATCATGATTGATTGTCGACGTGGAAATCAGAGTATTATTAACACTTATCATATATAACAGTTGTTTCCCTGTAACTTTATGATACTATAGGAGGACATTGTCAGTTATTTTAATGTTTATGTTGGCTATAGAATTTTAATTGCTTTGATCATGAGAGAAATAAGTTTCTCTCTTCATTTCAAAGGAACGTTTGCTTTAGTACCCGGGTTTACTAAGCAAATGTGTACTCTTTCTTTTTCTTGCATAATGGACTTTTTATCATGATAGCCCGTTTAGCGTACTTTGTTCCTTCATATGATAGAGCATAATGTAAAATAGCCATTTCATATCGAGATTCTGTTTGCATCTTACCAACTGACCCATTTCAATGATTTTATATTCTGACAGAGATCTAAAAATAGAAACTGGTCGGTGACCTTCAAAATTGATGGAAAATATATAAATGTCTGAATGTTCATCTTTATGTTAGAGTTTGCCTCTCATTTTTTCTGTACAATAAATTGCATCTCTAATTTCTTGTTTGTATTCGGTTTTGTTAATGGATCAATTAAGATTATTGAATAATCTTTGGGTCTAAGGCCTGTGATATCATAGCAGAGTCCATTTCAATTTCTCATATTTTTCTAGATACGTAAATGCACGATAAGTTTTATATGATAGCTCTCTATATTAAAGAGCTTATTAAGATAAGTATTTCTAACCGCCCTTCTAGACAGAATTGTATATATGATTACCATGCGCAATGTGTGCGTTATTAATAAGGCATGGTTATGGACACATTTTTAAATGCTTTAGATTTTCATCTTCATATTTTGGTGCAATAAACTGGCTCTGGAGTCCAATTATGTATATAGCTATTTCACCTGCATTGAATCATTTTATGCCCTTTTGAGCTTCGTAGATGTATGACTAAATATCTTGGTCTATTGGGTGTATAGTTCTTGTTCACAAAAGCCAGCTGTCCAATATGCGAACCATGTACATGTATTCTAGTTCATGTCTTGAGATTGATTAGGCCTGGCCAATGAATTTTTGTCATGTTCGTCTTGATGAGCAATTTCTTAAATATACCTTCATGTATATTGACCAAACTCTGTACTAAAACAGAATATCGAAAAGTGTTCAAATCCATCATCGATCATTAACTAAGTGGCTTGTTCTCACGAGTGTTCATTTGTAGATGTAACAATGAGCTTCAGCTATCATGAATATATATTTCAGAAAATGTGACTCATTCAATGACTAACCTTTATAAGTTGTTCATAATGTATTATAAATATATTGTCCGGGTATTTCTTCTTGGCCTCTAACCATTCTTTGGTATCACTAAACCAACCACCATACATATCCTCTGAAAAAAAATTAATGTTGTCAGAGGAAAATTATAGGCGAACTTACCTGTTTAATGTACTTTCAAACAATGAACTATGCTTATTATTTTAACAATTCAAGGCGAATTGTTGTGATATTTAAGGGGTTTGTTTTTAATTTGATCGTAGAAAAGAAAACGTTTACGAGCAAAAATAAATTCTAATATGGCGTCCTTCAAATGCTTTGAAACCACTACAGTGTTCTAATAAGCATAGAGCCCTCGATGACGTCACAATACGAATACCGGACGTCATCTCAACGGTAAATAGCTCAAACGGGAATGACATTTTAAAAAAAATATTTTTCCGTAAATAAGGCTTAATATTAAATAAAAAATGGATAAAATTCAATTTTTACAACCCTTATATGCTTGGTATGTTGTTTTATGGTCTATTTCGCTTAATTTTTACGACCAAATGGCATTTGAAAACATCCTCCTAGTATGGCTTCAAATTTTCAGAACATTGGCGGATCCAGAGGGGGGGGGTTCCGGGGGTTGGAACCCCCTTTTTTCTGGACAATCATGAATTTTTTATGAATATTCTGACGTTTTATGAAGAAATACCCAAACATTTTCGCGCCTCGCTCCGCTCGGCCAAATTTCCCTTTCATTTCCTTTTGGAACCTCCTCTTTTCTTTTGCCTGGATCCGCGCCTGCAGAATATTTCTAAACCATATTAGAATCGAAATAAATTATTGCATTGGGCTCTGTGCTAACTAGAACATGGTTTTACATAAGTTGTCGAAATGCGCATATGCAGAAAGTAAATTCACAGTAACTTCGGTATTTAGTTATTTGTAACCACTGGGTCGATGCCACTGCTGGTGGACTGTTAGTCCCCGAGGGTATTCACCAGCCCAGTAGTCAGTACTTCGGTGCTGACCCGAAAGCTGATTGTTTGGAATTTTACAATATCTAAATTTTTGAAAATTTTGTTTTAAAATAAGGAGTATCACCCTCATGCAAAGCTCTGTCCTTAGCTGATTTTGGCTTTACATTAAGATCATATTAATTGCTTCTTTGTTCTCTATCAGTTTTTAAATATCTTTGACTTAATGGTCTTCCAAACGTTTAGATTTTATTTGCACTGAAGAGACATAAGTTGTCGAAATGCGCAAATGCAGAAAGTAAATTCACAGTAACTTCGGTATTTAGTTATTTATACCTTGCTATCGATCGGTATAAAATATCGACGAATATTCCGATTTACAGATGTAAGCCTGCTTTTGATTGGATGACGTTCCTTGAATGTCAACATATATTCGGAAACTGCCAGGTAATATATGTTGTCATGGAAATTGACAATGTCTTAACATAAAAACAACATGGTGAAATTGATAAGAGTAACATTTTTCGCAGATTTCATTTCACCAGGGCTGTTCATCGGAATATAAATCGATCGGTATAAAATATCGACAAATATAAGGTCTTAACATGTTCTTATTATCATAGAGCCCGCTTACAATAATCTATTTCTTAAATAAAGAACATAAGATATGTAATATTAGCTATATTTGATATTACTGATCACTTGGATCTCGTTTGGTTTTGTGCATTTTAAACAATTTTTTAAATAATGGATTTCCTTTGTTTGGGTTCTGGTGCTGCTGATGAGGAATTAATTTCCGAAATGGCCATACAGCTCATAAAAATTATTGTAGTTGGAGTAAACATGTGTGTTATGGTATCATGTTCATTTACTCCATATCCTTTCGTAAAATGTAAGACAAAACCTTAAATAAACTGTTGTTTTTTTGTTACCAACAATAAAAAAACATAATTATACCTTACAAAGTATATTTCATATAATACAATCTCGTGAATAATTTTGATGTTTTTCAAAATTTACGACCAGAGTGGAACAACACGTGTTGTTCCACCCATGGAACATCATATGATGTTCCCCTCTTTACCGGGAGTGGTTGCTAATACGTTGATTACAAGCAAAAAATCATACTTTATAGTCAATTTTGAAGTGTATTGGATTATCATCATGCCGTTAGTTTGATATAATGTTTATTTAAGAAATAAATGTAATGTACATGTTGTTTGCTCAGACATGTCACGTGCAACGTCACTCTTAACTGTGACGTTGTTTTGTTGTATTTATAAAGTCAAATGTATTTCCAATTTTCACGTATTATAAAGTTTGTTTTAGCCTAATTTTAATAGCTTAAATAATATATGGATAGAAAAGTTTGAAATCTTACGCAAAATATTAACATGGCAACAACTTTTCTTTTTATTTCGAAACAGTTGATTTTCATACGATAATTTGAATAGTTAATATCACATCAGTTATATTTTAGTTTCGGTATAATGAAACTATTATTGCCTTCATATGTGGTGAACATCAAAGTGGTCAACCCTTGTGAAGTTGTTTTCACGAGGGCTTCAGCTGGGGAAAACAACTTCACTCGGATTGACAACTTTTGATGTTCACCTTATCTGAAGGCAATAATATTGCCAATCGATCGGGTTTGGCTGGTACTCAATTTACACCAATGAACACTGTTCAAAATGTCTCTAAGGTCCCATTTATTTATGCTTGTATTGCAAACAACGGCTATATTCTAAGTTCGTATTCAGTGTGTGCCCTCTAAGAATTATTTAAAAGTTTTTGCATAATGATTATTCCAGATGTGCTGAATACCACTGTTCTTTTCATTATATATGAATGTTTAAAAAGGTCATGAACTAATTTCCAAACATTTCCGTTCAAGAAAAACATTGATAACTTAACACTGTGTTTACATTTTGTACAAGTGTTAAAACTTTGACTTGAGGAAATACAAGGCATACAAAAAAACTTATTGAGTGTTTAAAAAACGGGAAAAATATATTGGTGTATTTGTATAGTCCCAAGGTTTCCAGAATTCATTTTAGCTCTAAATTAGATATGTTTACTTTGTCAATGATTGAAATACAATAACTTTAGTATTAAAAGTCTCACACGATGAAGTGTGAAAACTTTCCCGATGAAATATCTAATAATTCGATACCTCACTTAATATTGGTTTCAGTCAACTAAAAAAAACGTTAACATTTAGAAAATGAATTCCGTTCAAACTGGTGATTGGGGCCGTCTTGAAGTTACTATAAGGTAGGAGTGTTTGCTCTTTGATGAAGGCCTCATGGTGACTTCAAGATGAAGAACAACAATGAAAACAACATACTGTAAACCAACTTATTTTCGCGACTTTCGCGTGCTTGAAAATATCGCGAAAATAAATCGTCGCCAATAGTTCATGTCCTTATATCAATGCATTAACAGAAATAGAAAATCGCGAAAATTAATCTCCGCGAACTTCATCAGGAGGAACAAAACTCGAAATAAAGTACCCGCGAAAATAAGTTTGTTTACAGTATTACTGAAGTTACTGTTAATGTATTTTCTGCATATGCGCATTTCGAAAACGTGTGTCTCTTCAGTGAAGATAAACCAAATCATTTGAAAGTCCATTAACCGAAAAACGTGTTAAAGCTGATAGAGAACAAATAACCAAAACAATTTGAGGTGGAAATCCAAAATTCAGCTCAGGACAGAGCTTTACATGAGGCAGATATTCCTTAGTTTTAAACAAACTTTGGTAAAATTTAGATATTGCAAGTTTCAATTGAAAGAGTTGATCCATTTGATTAATCTTAACAATCTATTTATAGGGATTTTGTCCCTTGTACATTTACTCCATATAAGTCATTACTATGAAGCTGTGTTTCTAAACGGACAGTGAATTCCATTCAAACCGGTGGTTAAGGCCGTCTTAAACTTACTATGAGATAGGAGTGTTTGCTATTTGTTGAAGGTCTTATGGTCACTTCAACATGAAGAACAACAATGAAAGCGTGTTCCTTTTGATCAAGTTTTACCATGTATTTAAAGGGATTTTGTTCCATTTACATTTACTCTATATCCCTTTATTTGTTCATAAGTGACCATGTTAAATACAAAATACCGAGGGTACTGTTAATTTAGTGTCTGTAGATGACCATTTTGTCTCTTCAGTACAAATAAAATGCAATCATTTGGAGGTCATTTTAACGGATATATGTGTAAAAGCTGATAAAGAACAAATAAAAGGACAAGCAAGATCAGCTAAGAACAGAACAGAGTTATGCACATTTAATTTTTTTTCACCACTAAAGCTTTATGTGAAATTAGAAAGCAAGAACTGGCTAGAACTTATCGGGAAGTCATATGTACATGTACATGAAATTATCGTACATGTAGCATGAAGTAAGTCTTGCATAGAACAACTATATAGAATAAAAAAAATTAACAGGAAATTGGGACAATGTACTATATATTATTATAAATAAACATAATATACTACCATTTCCAACAACAAAACGTTCAAAATAGTCTGACCAGGTCCAGTCAGGAACTCCACTCTTTCCAACTATATAGTTATACATAGACACATGACGGTCCTTTGGATTTCTGTTGAGATGAACAATCTTGTAGCCATTTTCTATATGTTTTCTAGGTAGGTATTGGAAAGGTAAATGTGTATGTAGCAACCTTGGCTTCGGAAAAGTTTTTACATTTTCATCGTCTAAAAGTTCTAAATTAATGTCCAAAAATAGAGGTCCATTGTTATATTTTGATGAATTTTGTGTTACTAACATTGTCATTATCTCATGTAACCAGTGCGATCCTGAAAAATAAAACAGGTATTCAATTCGTGAAGATAAATAAGCACTATATGGTCATTTCATACTTGCCTGAACTTTGCAAAAACAGATTGTGTGAAAAGGAACAGTTTTGTATTTGGTATTTCCTGCTCAGCCAATGACATTTGAAAATAAAACTATTCGCCTTGGTATTATCAATAGAAACTTAATGTAAATGTTTGAAGATACATATATAGGTTTACAGCAAATATTAATACCAAATGAAATTTAACAATCATACAGTAGTCCAACTAGAAATTGTCCCTAGATGTTCCTTCAAAGCAAACGCATTAGTCAAATTTGTCCGTTCAGTAACAGTATAAAGCAGCTTCATAATAATGAATGATTACAAATAATGCATTAATTCCCCGTGTTAGAGATGTATACTCTTTATTTCTCTTAGATATGGTGTACTTGTACATGAGATAATATTCCATGTGTACACTTTGTTCCATTGCTATTAACTAAATTTATGTAAATTCTTAACCTAAGGTTTAACTCCCTCCATTAGCTTTATCGTTAATTTGATAATACTGATTATTCGGATTTCGTTTGGTTTCATGCATTTAAAACATTTTTTTTTTGAAATTATGGATTTCCTATGTTTGGGTTCTAGCGCTACTGATGAGGAATTAATTTCCGGAATGGCCATACAGCTCATTAAAATTATTACAGTTGGAGTTAACATTTGTGTTATGGTCTCATGTTCATTTACTCCATATCTTTTCGTAAAATATTTAAGACATACTTAGCCCAGATGTGTTCTGTTTTGCCTATGAAATATAGCCAGAAGTTAACATATCAAGTTTTATATGGCCTTATCAGTCTGCAGAGCTAAAGTAAGGCCATAGGTCAGGCGTGAATCTATAGTTATTTACCTGGGACCCGAGAGAAAGAACCTCTGGAGGATAACTAAAATTTCCACGCCACCGTAGGTGATATTGATAGACATGTGTTATGTGAGCAATTGTATATACTTTCCAAACCATGACGTATTTATTTATGGTCGTGAAAAGTTGAGGAAAGATTTCGCTAGGTATGATTTGTGTATCATTATAATTATATGTCATTGAGCAAATTTTGGTGGTAGCAAATTTAGAGAATGATCATATTGAAAATACACTTATCGTGTTAAAAGTCTACAAATGAACGAATTGAAAATGAAAGCGTAAACAATCAAGAAGTTCTCTCTTAAATCTGTTTTTATCAGAATCACATAGTGTTGAGTTTTAACAAATGAGATATAATGCGGATTTCAAAACTTAACATATGATACTTTACCTGATTTGAATAATGTCGCTAAAATAACATCAGATTCCCATGACTCAAATTCCTTTATCTTCTCAAGGTTCTTACCAAATGTAACAAAGTTGTGGTTTTTGTTCCTCTTAAAGGGGTAAAATGGCAAAACTCCTGTAATCCTGCAGTGTATAAATGAGTTATTTAATATATATAAACAGATTAATACATGGGCATTTCCATATTGGCCTGGTTATCATCCCGAGACACCCATATTGGCCAGAGACGAAGTCGAGGGACAATATGGGTCGAAGGATGATAATCAGGTCAATATGGAATTGCACATGTATTAAACTTTTTATTACATACTTCCGACGTTTAAGGTATAACACCACTAATTCGGAAACCAGTCGGGCACATATGTGAATTTAGTTCTTATAGGAGACGATATAGTTCCAATATAGTGTTTATTTTGTTACATATTCAAGGTGTTGGCAGCTGAATCNATCCCGAGACACCCATATTGGCCAGAGACGAAGTCGAGGGACAATATGGGTCGAAGGATGATAATCAGGTCAATATGGAATTGCACATGTATTAAACTTTTTATTACATACTTCCGACGTTTAAAAATGCAAGGCCGATATGGACCGGAAGTCGTTTATTTGCCCAGAACAATATGGACCGGAAGTCGTTTATTTTGTCTGAGATGCACGAGGAGCATAAAATAACCTATTATTTTCCTGGGGTATGAATATATAGACAGTTTACTTCCGGTCATATTGATCATGCAAAAACGCTTTTATTTCTACTAAGTATGTAATAAGTACAGATTAATACATGGGCCAATATGGGTGTCTCGGGATGATAATCAGGTCAATATGGAAATGCACACGTATTAAACTTTTTATTACATACTTCCGACGTTTAGAAATGCCAGGCCAATATGGACCGGAAGTCGTTTATTTGCGAGGGCCAATATGGACCGGAAGTCGTTTATTTTGTCTGAGATGCACGAGGAGCATAAAATAACNCATTCATCAAATTCCCTTGAATAGTTTTAAAGGTGCAAGAATACAAAGTCTATCTTTAGATTCAAAAGGTCTATTTTCTCATTCGTTCCAACTCTGATTGGTTGAATTGGTGGTTTGATACCTCTGAGATGCACGAGGAGCATAAAATAACCTATTATTTTCCTGGGGTGTGAAAATATGGACAGTTTACTTCCGGGCATATTGATCATACAAAAACCCTTTATTTCTACTAAGTATGTAATAAATATCAATATTATGCTTCCATATGTACGTTTGTAGCAGTAAGAAAATCATTCTAGATGTCGAAAATACTGTTACATGGTAAACAAATGCCGAATCAACAACAGATTCGAGTGTCCAACCTGACAATACGGGACATTCGAGATAGGAACTCTCGTGTAATTGAAGGCGGAAACGACACCTCGAAAATCAGTTAGATTGCTGTGAATTGCCGTGATGTTGGATTTGTGATTTTAAAATTTCCCCTTTCCTTTTCTTGCTTCGGTATTCGTTTGCCGATGTATTAGAAGGAATACAGGATGATTCAACTTATTGAAATAAATATATAACACATAAAAACAAACCATTTATGAAATTGAAGTGCATTTGAAATTGTTCCTCTGTATGACTATTCTTTTTACTAAACTTTAATTGACGAAAAAAATTAACCTGAAGCGCCACAAATCGATTAAACATAAAGCACCCTTAGTGCAACAGTGTTCATTAATTAGTGATTCCCGATGTATTGATGATTTTTGACATATAAAAATAGATCTGTTATTGGAATGAACACGATTCAAAAGTCTCGTATTGTGAACACGTTTTGAAATATTGACAAACCTTTTAGCTTGTTTCCAGATTCTTTTTATATACACATTTACTGTAATTTTGACCAAAACTAATTTATCAAACTAATCAACCTGAAAACATTAAAGCGTATTGACGCATTTTCTCATTCAACCTATGAAACAAGGAAAGTAGTTTAAAGTATTTTTTATTTTTTCGTCCTACTATCTCTCATGAAAGTAAATCTTTTTTATTGAATAGATAAATAATGTATGGTTCATTGGTTGATCTTCATTATAAAAGGTATTCCAATAAAATTACTTAATCCCGGTCATGATTCAAGTTTGATAAAACCTTTTTACTTATTTGATTTGAAAAAAAAATATTAAAAGCATTGATAAATTTCCTGAAAATATCAAATTTGGAATATTGCCAACAAAACAGATTTTGATTTATATACTATGCAATAAGCATTTAAACTGCTAGAATCTTATCTTAATTTAACTTAATGCTTTATTTATTTATAGAGGGTTACAAACAGCCCGAAGGCTACAAAGTTGCTCTACTCTTATCTTAACTAATTTTATCTTGGTTCCATTTTTTATAAATTTTCTGAAACTCTATCAGTCGTAGCTCTAATATTATTTTTCAGCCATGTATCCATGAATTTCGTCAGTAAAAAATCATCATTATCTTTCTGATCTCTTTCTATGTTTGGCAGTAGTTTAAACAGGCAATGCCTTTTTTGGAGATTTTTTTTATTATTACTTATTTCTTTTTATTATCATCCACTTTTTAACTTCTCCGTTATTGCTGTGATATCCGTTTCGTTGCCGAACGAGTACAAATGGCTAATTACATGTAATAAAATAGTAGGGCGCCCAAGGTCCAAAAGAACACTTAGTTTTCGAGTTTGGGTTAACGGAATCACACGCGGCTAATTTTTGTTTTACACGATAGAACAACTATTAAATTTCAAATTTTTAGCTGTCGTAGAAAGTTCCTGTGGTCACGATTTCTCTTATTTCTCCTTTTTTAAGGGTACCCTAAAACAGTGCTTTGGATATGGTATCTTTAAAGTTATAGAAAATAGTAGTACTCTCTTATATTCTTAAAAAAATTATTCACGATAAAGTCAAGACCTGAAATATTTATTTGACTCATAGTCAAGTTATCTATGACTGGTTTTTGTAATAGACCCTTTCACGATAACTGCGGTCCTGAATTTTGCACATGCGCTCATATGCCTTTGAGTGGGTAAAATGCAACGTCATAGTATACGTGACGTCTTGATTTATTGTTCAACGACGTCATTTTTTCGGGAACAGTTTTTATTTTCCACTCAAAATCGCAGGACCGCAGTTATCGTGAAAGGGTCTATTTATCGGTATTAAAGACCAAACCAACTATTGTTTATACGCATAATGCAGCGCATTGTCATTGTTAGGTAAGACGTCTATGACGTCGCACCGTGTGTGGAAGATCAGCAGAGGGACATTTACTATTTCGCTGTTGAAAAGATAGAATAATTTTGAAATGAAAAAAAGTAATCAAATAACAAAAATATAAGTTATATCCAAATGGCACTAATATTACTCCCAGTATCTAATAAGGTGGAACAATATTGTCATAAAACATTAAATGTTTGTGACATACAAATAAACAACAAGTACAAAAACATTAAACATCGTTTACATTTGTACGTTAGACATATGAAGAGAATAGCAAAAAAAAAAAAAAACAACAACAACAAACAAACAAAAAATAAAACATAAAAAAAATGTAAACCACAATAGTCTTGACTTCGTACTTGATAACTGGTATAGTTTCGATTTTGCCGTATGCGGGGCGTATGATATTTGTGCCGATTTTTAAAGTGTGGACAAATGACAAAAATACCTGTATTTGACACGAAACTAACAAGTAAAAATCGGGGCAAATGAAAGACAAAATCGACGCAAATGCAAAACGCCGGTATGCAGATATGAAATGTCAAGTAAATATTAATGCAATGGTGCAATAATAATATTAAAGACCATTATAGGGAGACGTGCAAGAAATAGCGAATTTGAAGAAATAAAATAATATCTGACGCACGCCTGGGAAACTCGATATACTCAACAAAAAAGCGGCGCTTGGAAATCTGTGATTTACACTTAATAATTGCAGTTCAAGAAATCAAAGAATATCACTACATTAGAACTAATAATCATAATGACTTTTACTAGGACTTTCACTGAAAAAAGCTGGGGAAGGGATAAAGGATAATAACCCTTTCGACCTCCTTCTATACACAAACGCCCCTAACTTGAAAGTCCAATATTGAAGTCTGATTCTTTGGATTTTCATTTACCAAATGGGAGAGCAAATTTTTTACTGAGCGAGAAGGGAAACAAATATTTTCATTTTTTAATTGTTATATCAAAGGGCATAAATTATAAAATCAAGTTTATGAGATATATTACAGAAATGAGTCCAAAGGGAAAATCACGAGATGATAACTTTCAAATTTCGAATAATCAAGAAAATATACTGCTCCATCCCCATAGTCCCCAAAAATACAATGAAAATTCTAGAAGAGACATATAATTATATATTTATGTCTCTGATAAAGGGGTGGTAAATCCAAAATTCCTGTGGAATAAAATGATTGATTCAACCTCTCCGATATAAATCTTTAGAATTCCCATGAAGATTACAAAAAGAATATCTAGTAATATACAGGAAAATATTTGAAACCAAAAAATGTAAAAAAAAAAATAAACAATGTAATACCTTCTGTTTCTTTTCTTTTTCCTCAAATCACGTTTATTAATAAAAAACACTGCCATACAAAAATAATTGATTTTTAGATTATTGCTACGGTGTTCATTATCGATACTCTAACTTTTGACGTCTTTTACTGTGACGTCATCTTCATTGAGAGAGAAACGTCAAGCGACGTGTGGCCGAATAAGTCAATTTTTGTCGCTATTTTCCATTATATCTTTCTTATGAGTTTGGTGACCTATTGTTTTTATTGTCTTATTCTAATTAATACAAACATCTTTACATGCTCTGAAAATATGAGGAAGAAATCAACAGCAGAATTTTCAAAATTTAATAGTCGAGAAGATAACAAAAATGTCCAATATTTTGCGCGAGAAGGTAATTAAGCGCTAAAATAATCATCAATCTTTCATTCAAAAGTTTGTTCTTTCATAGAATTGAAATCTTTAGACTTCCCGGAATATAATACAGAAATCCGTTTGCAATTTCAACTATTATTACCGAAACGGCAAGGGTTTGAAGTTAACATATTCCTTTCTCTTTCTGTCGAATGTAGCTACTTTTCACCCTGCCATAGCAACAAAACTAATTCGGTGACCTATATTTTTTTATTCTTGGAAATTGTCCTAAATACCTTGAAGAATGATTATGCTAAGTTTCATGAAAAAATCAACAGTAGAAATTAATGGTTGGTTTGGTCTTCAATGTCGGAGTAAATTTGAGTCTAAATTAGAATCATTTTCAATGATTGCGAAATGACTATGCTTTATTTATGAAAAAATACAACTTAAACGAAAGTACTTATACGAATTGTACATATGCTCCAAAAATCATGGATGTAATGTCCACCGTTAAAGAGAAATCAACAATTAAAAAGCCAAAATTTGCATAAATCTTTCAAATTTTAGTCGATGTGAAGACCATGCCAATTGGTCATGTTCTTTTAGTGTACAACGAAAGATAACTCAAATCATTTCTTAACAAAATTACACAAGCCCAAGTCTAGTTAAATTGCGGGAATCTAGTGACAATTTTACGTTGCTTATGTTTTGATTTCCAAGCACATGTGTTTGTTTTCACGTTTAGAATCCCTTTTCCATATCATTTCAGATAATATAATAGGGTTTTGTTTCAGTGGGAACGGTTTTGTTAAGATTTATGTCAGTGTGTGTGTTTTTTTTTT